>VKOC01048734.1:0-18904 GCA_009364415.1 Spea multiplicata | reverse complement strand
TTTTCAATCTAATACCACTCTAGATCCCCAGTCTTTTTCCACTCTCTAGCTATTATTTTTTTCGCCGCTAGACAGCTATGTATTGCCAACGCCAATTCTGATTGGGGCATAAAAGGCCAAGCTATATGCAAGAGAACTGATGCCGGAGTTCTGGGTATGGAAAATTGAGCCCTCTTTCAAAAAAAAAAAATTAAAATAAATAATCGTAGACTTATTTCCAAAAGTTTACAAGATTTTTACAGCTCCACCAAGTGTGGAGATATGAACCATAGCATTCTCCACATCGCCAACAAACTTTATTTGCATGCGGAAATATACGAGCTAATATGGCGGGAACATAATACCATCTGTTTATCACTTTATAGTGTGTTTCTATTAGAGATAGATCATGTACCCACTTAATAGATTTCTCAAATGAAATAAACCATTCTACTCAGGGGCGTAACTAGAAACCTCAGGGCCCCGGTGCGAGAATCTGTTTTTTAGGGGCCCCCCCCACCCCCTCATACTATCCCTTTCTCACAATCTCCCCTCTCCCTCCCTAACCCCCTTTCTTCCACAATCTCCCCTCTTCCCTCCCTAACCCCCCTTATCTCACAATCTCCCCTCTCCCTCCCTAACCCCCTTTCTCACAATCTCCCTCTCCCCTCCCTAACCCCCTTTCTCACAATCTCCCCTCTCCCTCCCTAACCCCCCATTCTCTCAAATCCCCCTCTTCCCTCCCCCTCTCTCACAATCACCCTCGCCTACCCCCCCTCCTCACAATCTACCTTCCCTACCCCCCCTCCTCACAATCTACCCCCCTCCTCACAATCTACCCTCTCACCCCCTTCCCCGGTCACTTACCTTCAACTGTTGGGAGCCGCCGAAGCCGCTGCCGCTGCCCAGAGTGCAGCGTGAGGAGTTTGTCTCGGGTGCCGGCGCTTCATTGCTGAGCGCCGGCATATGACGTCATATGCCGGCGCTCTGCGTGAAGCGCCGGCACCCGAGACAAACTCCTCACGCTGCACTCTGGGCAGCGGCGGCGGCGGCGAGCAGAGGAGTCCCGGACTTCTGTCAGTCAGGGGGGCCCAAGAGTTGCCGAGCGGTCGTTTTCACCGCTTGACACCCCTTGGGCCCCCCTGACTGGCAAAACTCCAGGGCCCGGTCGCAGTCGCGACCCCTGCGACCCCGGTAGTTCCGCCACTGTGTTACAGAGTCTGCAGCACAGAGAAGATTAGGGGATTGAAGGGCAGAAGAAAATTAGAATTAGGTACCAAAGTCTAATCTAGAATCTAGGAAGTCATGCTGCAAGGTAGTTGAAACAGGCCACAAGTTGTTTGATACGTTGTCGCTAGTTGATGAACTGAATGCAGATCCAGCTAATTACAATCTTATTAAGTTCGCTAGGATTTAACCTGTAATTTTTGTATCTGCATATATTTTAGTAAATTCACTATTACTTGATTGAAGCAGTCATATTAACGTACATACTTTAGTTTGTTTGACCAGTTTGAAATTCAATGCTTTATATGCTTACTAGTTGTGAGGAGGTCATAGGGTGTTTTATAATTTTGTGAAAGGTATATAAACAATAACATTGGTGAAAATGTATCCCCTGCTCTTGTATACACCCCCGAGCAGCTGCTTGTCATGTTAACTCATCCACTCTGTAATTATCTCTACGACTTAGGAAGAGGGAGTTGCAGTCTCCTTCAACACATCCTTATTTTCATGCTGCTCAGAATGATAATTATCATCTAATCATTCTCAGATAATTCAGCATTTCCTTTCTACTTCAGTGATCCTTTAGTTTGGCATAAATCCACTTTCTGATCTGGGGTAATATGCACTGAGTAGTATCAGGAATATCCCAAATACACTCATTTCCACTATGGTGGTAGATATTAGCCAACATTATGACCACTGAGAGGTGAAATGAATAACACTGATAATCTTGTTATCATGGCACTTGTCAGTGGGTGGGATATATTAGGCAGCAAGTGAACATTTCGTCCTTAAAGTTGATGTTTTAGATGCATGAAAAATGGGCAAGCGTAAGGATCTACAACTGAGTCAAAGCATCTCCAAAATTGCAGCTCTTGTGGGGTGTTCCCAGTCTGCAGTGGTTAGTACCTATCAAAAGTGGTCCATGGAAGGCAAAGTGGTGAACCGGCAACAAGGTCATGGGCGTCATTGATGCACGTAGGGGGCAAAGGATGGCCCTTGTGGTCAAATCAAAGCAAGCTACTGTAGCCCAAATTGCTGAAAAAGTTAATGCTGGTTATGATAGAAAAGTGCCAGAACACACAGTGCATCACAGTTTGCTGTGTATGCCGTTGGCGCCCCTCAGGGTGCCAATGCTGACCCTTGTCCACTGCCGAAAGTGCCTACAGTGGAAATGTGAGCTTAACAACTAGACCACGGAATACAAGAGGAAATAGCCTAGTCTGAAATATCATGTTTCCTTTTACATCACGTGGATGGCTGGCTGCGTCCCTTACCTGGAGAGAACATGGCACCAGAATGCATCTATGGAGGCCCCACCTCGCAACTTACAGGACTTAAAGTATCTGCTGCTAACGTCTTGGTGCCAAATACCACAGCACCCCTTAAGAGCTGTAGAAGACTCCATGCCTCGACGGGTTAGTGTTGTTTTGGAGACAAGGAAACCTATACAATATTAGACAGGTGGTCATAATGTGGTGGCTGATCGTGTATATGGCATGCAGACAAATCAATTAATGTATGTGTTAAATAAATAATTGTATGTTAGTATATACTTATAGTTGGTCAACAACTCAATTACTCCCTTATTCAGTCTCAATGTAGTAAAAATGACACATTGTGTGCATAATACAGAAATTGTTTAAGTTCACTATGTAACAGTCAATCCATGACTCTGGGATTGTGTTTACGCAGCGTAAACATCCAATAAAATGATTAATAAATTACGATGTGCACTTCTTACATTTAGATACTATAGACTAAACTACAATATGCTTTGTTCTATCTGTGAAGTCACAAGGTTATTTTTAAACTGATCTGACACTTATGAAGTTAACTAGTTTTATATGCCCATTTATTTGGTACACTTTCATATTTCTCTTCATAAACTTTGGGGATAGATTTATATATCACTGTTTAAACAAGGAAAGTCAGTCCTTTAAAGGCTCAAAAACAACACATTTAAGGAAAATATACAGCATGCTGTATGGTGCAGCACAATTTCGATTATTACCCTTTACTTACAGAAGACCCTAAAGCCCTAGACTTCACAACACTGAGATTTATTACTCAAGTAGCTTATTTTTCAGGCCAGTGTGGCAGTAAAAGCATTGCCCTGGATCTTATACAGCTTCCAAAATGCATTTACAAGAAAACCAGAGTGTTTCAAATCCACCAGGCTGGTGTAGACGTCAGTACCGGGTTCTACTCTATATTAGGTAGCAGGTATATGTAAGAGGGCCGCCAACGGCATAACTGGTCTAGAGTGCTAGAAATCCCGGCATCAGGATATGTACATTAGTGTTATGATTTCTCTCCTATTCTCACTTTTTCTGTTTTGGTAATTTGTCTTCCTGCAGTTATTTTTTTATTTTCTTCTTTCTACATCCACAAGTAGAATCTAAACAGGGGATTTAGTGTGAGTGTAGTCAGAGCTAAAACGGTGATGTTTGGCTACAGCAAGAATTCAAAGCATTTTCAGCATTTGGCCAGCTCCTGTGCCCGAGCCAGCTGACTCTGGGAGCGAAAAAAAGCAGAACAAGGGAAATAATAGTAACTCTTTCATTAATCATGGAACATATTATACCATAACCATTTATTGAAGTAATTATTTAACTAAATGTTTATTATAAATGGAGTTACACAGTAAATAATAGTACCTTCTTTTATTTAGTACTGGCAAGGTGCCCATAATATTTCAGGTCCATCATGGAAGTTCAAGGCTTTTCATATTCCATGCTATTTTAATCTACCACATTCTGATACTCAGGCAATAGGCTCATTCTTCAAAGCCCTATGTTTAGATATCCCAATCTAGAATTATACTTCTGTCCTTGTTACTATATTTATATATATATATAGGGGCCTAGATAAAAAAAGAAACAAAAAACAGTAGCACTACGCGAAACGCGTAGTGCTACTGTTTTTTTTTTGTTTTTTTTTTAACTTCCGCAGATCCTGTGAGACGTCACACAAGAACCCGGAAGCAATCAGCGCGCTATAGATAATAGACGCCAACGGACTTTCTTAAGTTTTCTACCTTCTATGCTGGCTGTATACATTGGTCCTGTAAGCACATTTATTGTATTTATTTGATGCCGGAATTAAACCTACATATAGAAGTTTATTCTGCGGGACCTTGACTGATCTTATTTACTCTTTATGATCCACGCATATAGGACTTTATTAGTGCTGTTGTAAAGTGTGAGTTTGATACTGCACAATTTAGAGGTTGCGCTATGTATTATTTGTTTTTTTATGTTTCATGTTACGAGTTCTAAATATTCGGACAGAAGATCCTTCCACATTCGGATATAAGTATATGTATCTATTTTTTATATTAATTTTTGATATCACAGGATGTGAACAACACGTTTTACATATTGATTTATATTGATTTAGTTATTTATTATCCACAGCTCACTTACTCTAAGTTTCTTTATTCACTTTATTGTTTTTGGGTGTGTTCAAGGGAGACCACCTTGAGTATTTGGTTTGGAGCTTTTCTTGCTGTTTTGCTAGCGCTGTATTTCACTTCTTAGTTTTTTTTATCCCTTTAACTGGCAGTCTGCGCATGCGCAGAGAGTCCCCAATGGCTACTGGGCAGTCGTGTTGGATTGTACTGGGCTCCGGAAAGTTATGCAAACCTTCATTTCTGCAGCTAGTGGTGACACAGTCACAAAGAAAGATTGAGCTTCTATGACATGTCATTGATTTTGAAGGACCGATTTATCTAGGTCCTAAGATTTGGAGGCTTGAGATGTAAATGTTTTGTGGAAAGCCACACCTAATCCCCTGTATGGAGAATAGGACCTTCAATCTGAAGCTGGTCAGGTGCCCTTTTATGTTTTAACTTAGTTGCTAGAAGGAGAGTCTGCAGCTTATGCCATGTTGGGTGGGTATCTTGTATTTGGTTGGCTGTAGGCAGAGGGTGTCAACCTGGGGGGCCAAATCAGAGCATTATATTCCTAAAAGACATCGAAAGGGGTACACAGGATCTTACAGAAACAGAAAACAAAGCAAGAGCCTTGATCCGAAATGATACATTGAAGCACTTCAATTTAGACAGACGATCTCCTTGAAAAATACAGTAGGTAAAACCTTGCCAGAGGGTAGTTTTCCTAGAGCCAAAAATTGTGCCATTTTGACGAGAAGACCACCTCTAATATAGTGATTTTACTTTCGGAGGTTTGGTAGATCGGAGATAAAGTCCATTGCTATATGACTCCAAGGTATGTCTGGAACAGGAAATGGACAAAGAAGACCATGACTGAAATCTTTGGGCACACTGAAGGCAATACAATCTGTTAAAGAAGGCTTGAATTAACAACTCAAATGATAAACTAGGTAGAGATAAAAGGTTCATTGTTAATTACAGTATATTATCAGTTTCTTCAAATTAATGGGATAGAGCATCTGATTTTACGTTTTCTGATCCTGGCCAGTAAGTGACCAGGTAATTGAGCCCTTTGGCATTTTCTTGGTAAGTAAGGTTCTTGTCATCTGTATAAATGGTAACAGGTATTTTCGAACCTTCCAAGAGGTGATGCCATTCTGCGAATGCCATTTTGATGGCTAAAAGTTCTCTGCATAAGGTAAGGTCGGGGTGAAAAATTATCTGAAAGCAGGCCTCTAGAGACTCTTAATAATTATTACTTTATTCAATATTATAATGTGGACTACAGAATGAAAACCTACAAACTTTAAGATGAAAACATATGAGCAAGTTTGTCTGGGCAGCCCATAAAATGCATCACCCTTAAACTACGAGTACAGCTGTTAGAAAGAAAAAACTGACAAATAAGCAACAGGCTGCATTATTCGGGATAGAAGATGTCATCAATTATTATCTTGCATGTGAACCAAGATCCTGCACTGAAGTGACACACATCAGTAAACAGTAAATAGACTACTGTTGACAAAGTCCAGCAAAACATCAAGCCAATTGCCCTACATCTTACATAAGTGACTTTTTTACATTCCATCAATATCTGTAAAAATCAAATTTTCTTTGATGAGAGCAAACAGAAAAAATAAAGGAAGAGTGGGACAGTTATGGTAAACAACCAATTGATGAGATGCTGAAGAATGATATGGAGTGTAAATAAAATAGGAGGCCAGTATTGCAGCACATACTTTAAGCATCATGTCCTCAGCTGCACTCAGTGTAATTACTAAGCATGTGGTGGCCTGTGCTTCCCCAGTCATTGCTATGTTCCCTCTGGGTGTTCAGGTCAGATTAGAAGGGAGGTCTGCATTGACTGCCCAACAGACTCGCATGTTCACTATAAAGAAGGGCTCCCATAATCATGAAATAAAAGGGAGATCCACAGAAATCAACTTAGAATGCTTTATAAGCTTGCATGTATTAGCATTTGCTGAATATTCCACACTGTATTTTATTTTTTGTGTCCTTTGGTGAGGTCTATATGATATTGTAAACAAGTTAATCTTCACACAATATCTGAATGTATTATTGCTGCAGAATATCTATAAAGTAAAGGCCACAGATTGTGACTTGCATTGCAACTATTATACTATTATGCATTATATAGAATGTTATTATATTATTGTGTTATATATATAGATGTCTAACTAGTAGTCTTCTAGCCTCATCTACAATTAGTAGCAACACAAATACAGGCAATCATAAATGCTAGGACAATTGCAGGTCCCTCACCTCTATCATTTAACATTTAAAGTTGTTTTAGATATAAGAATTATGAGCCATTTGGTAGCGAATACTACTGACATTGTTTATCATTATCATCAATCATCATGATTGTTGTGTTTTATTATCATCCTCAAGACACCGTCTAAAATTAGCTAAATGCAACCAGCCTACGCACAGATACTATTCTGTATAACATGGTAGCATTAACAATAATGTAATGTGCAGAAAACATGGGGCTTCTGCCAAATGGAAAGAATGGCCAATACCAGAGCTTGACAAATCCCAGGTCGCAAAGCATTTTGTCCTTGCGCATAGGTCAGGGGTGTCCAGTGTGCGGCCAGGACACCGGAGCTGAACCTGTGTCACAGGGATCTTGAGAATACAAATGAGGAACCCAGTATGCAGTAATGGCACTGGTAGGAATCGTCAGACAAACCGGGTCAGGAGTGGAGAACGCAGCGAAGTCAGGAACAGGCACAGGTCAGCAACGGAGATGGTAATCATACAAGCCGGGTCAGGAATGGAGAAGGCAGCGAAGTCAGGACAGGCAGGAGTCAGCAACAGAGATGGTAATCATACAAGCCGGGTCAGGAATGGAGAAGGCAGCAAAAGTCAGGAACAGGCACAATTCAGCAACGGAGAGACAATCAGGTAAGTATACTGTAGAAGGAACTGCTCAGCCAGTACAATAACCGAGCACTGAATGAGAGTCAGTGCTCGGCTTTTGAATCTGCCGCTTCACCCAAGCCCCGCCCCCAACAGATGACGTAACGCTAATTACATTACGTTGCCTCCAGGGAGGCATGCTATAGGAGAGGGGGCGTGGTTCGCCCCCGTGCGTACCGCCCATCACTTGCGATGGGGATACAGAAAAGGACCTGCCCCGGGTGCCTGCTGGATGCTGGCACCTCAAAGCATAGTCCCAGAGCTGCGGGAGAGGTAGGTTTTGAGTACCCGCTAGCCGCGGGTACTCGGGGAAATTGCTGCTTTGCAGTCCGTGACGCGGACCGTGACAACCTGTCTCCTGGCTGCGGCTGCCGTGATCCCAGCGTGAAGGCGGGAGGTCTCCCTTGCCGTCGCGGGGGCTGCTGCTGCCGTGCAGAGGCTGTAGGTCTTCCTCTTCTTCGCGGTGGCCACGGCTGCCATGCAGAGGCGGGGTGTCTCTCTCTTCTTCGCGGCGGCTGTGGCTGCTGTGCGGAGGCGAACGGTCTCCCTCTTCTTCGCGGCGGCTGTGGCTGCTGTGCGGAGGCGGGAGGTCTCCCTCTTCTTCGCGGCGGCTGTCCTTCCTTTGACGCGACCCGGAAGGTAAAGCTCAATCGTGCAATTAAAAATTTAAGAGTTATCAGGCGTTTGTGCCGGAAGCTGTTACATGAGATCGGGCAGCAGAAAGCCAGCGATACTGGCTTCTGCTGTCAGAGGGGAGTCCAGGCTTTCAAACGATGTGCCCCTGCCGCTGCAAGAAGGGCGTACCAGTATGTCCATAGGGGATTCTCGGGATGCATTTTTTGGATCTACCGGTACGTCCATAGGGGACTGAAGGGCTTAATTTTGCTTCTCACAATAAATAAAAATTATCTGCTATATAGGTGGAATGTAAGAGCTGTCATCTTTCTACAGGGATCACATGAAGATATTTGTAATAATGGCTTTGAAGGGGAACCATATGGTTGTAAATAATCTTGTGGTACTAGAGACGTATGGGCAATTTATTTATCAAACTGATATTATTTCAAAGTAATTTCTGTATGTTTTTTGGGGGGTTTCATTTTCTGGTGTGTTTTCTTTTTCTAAAAAAATAGAAATCACGTTGTAATGCTACATTATAGTTTTTTATGGCTCCTTTGAGATCAATTCACAGACACATGGAGGAAAACTGAATTTGAAAGCTAGTTAACTTGTATAATCACATGCTACAAGGAATGCAACAGATGCAAAAAAAAAGCCTCTAACGAAGTAAGGGTGCCGCTACCCGAAGTAAGGGTCTGCTATGTAAGAGTGCTATATTATTATTAGTAGTATTATTATATTTGTTGTATACTGGCAGATTCAGTAGCAATAAATTTGACAGCAATTTGAGTTAACTTTTAATGCTTATAAAAAAAATGCATATAATCATAGGAGTATATAATATGATGGCAGGTAATTAAAACTTTTTCTTGCATTACATCTACACCTTTGACCCTTCCGTTTTAGACTATGACTTCTTGTTCTAACATTTCATCCTTTTGAGGTGTATTTATTTCTGCTGATCTAACAGACACAAAGCACCTACTTTTTTGTATTATTTGGTTAAACAGTAATTGACGCTGTGGGTATGCTTAATGCTAATAGAATGACGTTATCGCGCCGTGCCGCCGATGAAGGAGAGGGTTTCCCATATTGAAGGAGCATAGAGATGAGTTCCATGAAGGAAGAAGTCAGCTGCTCCCACCATTAGACTCATGGTTATGGAGGTTCCTTTTATTATTTATTATAATCTTTTATTTATTACATGCCAACAAATTATGTAGTGCTGTACAATTTAAGTTGAGCAGTTAACTCACATATCAAATATACATTAATATATACAGACACATGAGGCGTTGAGAACCCTGCCTGTAAGCTTGCCATCTAGCCTTATGGTGCTTTAATACAAAGCTCCTGGCAGGAATGGTGGGCTTTGAAAGCTCTAAAGTAATAGTATGGGTAATTGAAACAAAAGGAGGGGTGAAAGAGGGAGTAGTAGCTCTCTTGTAGCAGTAATTAGTAGTTTCAGCATGGAAAAGAGGGGTGTGCAGGTTTTAATTGAGAACATGAAAGAATATTTTTTATACGTGTTGAGTTGCTACCTGTACTTGCTTTCCTGGTCCTCTAAATTTAGAATTATTTTTGACCAGGGCTCAAACCTTTGTTATTAACTTATATAAGGCTTAATTGGCATATTTACAAAGATAAAAGGCACTTGTTACTGGATTTATTTTCTTTAGGGAGCAATAATTACATTTGGTCTCATTAAATGACATCTAAGCAAGTTCAATAGTTTATTTTCTTTGAGAAATATAGAACAAAGTCCCTTGAACAGATTTATAATGACTTTTATGATGATTTACTTAAGCATGGCAAACGCATTGACTGAATATCAAGGAAAAAATCCCTATTGGTAGTAATTTGACTGAGAAATATTATGTTGCAGTCTTGTTTTATTACTTTTTAAAGCAAATCTTATATTTATTGATTTAAAATCGTTGTCCTACAAAGGAAATTTCATTGTTATTTTGTTGTGGAAATAAAAACTGAGCTTATTATCTTCAGTCGTGAAACTGAAACCAGATTGGAGTTATGGGAGAAAGTTCACATTAAGGCAGTCTGCAAAACACAAAAGTGAAACATTAAAAAACACACATAATAAAAACAAAATATAACTGGAGGCCTGCAGGAGTAGATGGAGATAAGCAGACATGGGTAGAATGGAGTACTGCATCCAAAAAGAGTAATCAGGTATAGGTGGTAAACAATGCAATTTTTTTTATTTCACATGAAGAGCAGATTTTAACAATTTTGTAATTAACTGTCTATGGTATAATAGTGAAAAGAATCAAGGTATCAAGGTATTGCAATGGCCCAGTCAAAGTCCAGACCTCAACCTGATTGAAATGCTGTGGTGTGACCTTAAGAGAGCTGTGCATAAACAAATCCGTGCAAACCTCAATGAACTTAAGCCACATTATAAAGAAGAGTGGGCCAAAATTCCTCCACAACGATATGAGAGACTTGATAAAGTCATACAGAAAATTATTACTTCAAGTTATTGCTGCTAAAGGTAGTTTTACAAGATATTGAATCATAAGCTGTACTTATTTTTTCCGACATGGCTTCACCATTTTGGTTTTATGTTTGTTGAATAAATCATGACATGGTGTAAAATGTCAGTTGTTCTTTATCTGAGTTTTTTAGCCTAATTTTTAGACCTGCTAAGAAACAGATGTGTATATATATATATACACACACAATTTCATTTATTAAAGGCAGAATTCAGTGCATACCCAGTGAATATCAACCTAAAAAGCATAAAATTCACAATTTCATTTATGCAAAGTCTTAATGAAGTTGGACAGACTGTGGTGTGTCTCCCAACTTTTTATGTAGGTTTGGTGAGCGTGAATGTGTGTGGACAGGAATAGCTGTAATGTTTATAAAAACATTAGATTTTACAATTCAAGAACAACTCAAACATGGGAACCCTCAGGGTTTTTATAACTATTTCAGAGAGAATAGGCAAATTTTAAGGTCAAACAGTCGAGCTGACTTTTTTCCGTATTGTTTAATCTTAGCTGAGAATCCCAGTTGGTGGTTTTCCTACTTTTCCAAGCTGAGATCTCTGCCTGAATGGAGGCAATTTAATTCAGAATACCTTTATTACTTGACAAATAGTGCTTTTTAATGAGGACCTTTATTAGTAGCATTGTGTTGCCACCTCTAACGAGTCACTACAATAGAACCTTTGCAATTAACTGATATTTCACGATGTTAAGAGTTATAAAATTACCAAATACAGCATCAAGCTATGTATATTATGTATCTAGCATTAGTTACCATATATAGGTTTTTCCTTAGGCAGAATTTTTAGTTCTTCATACCCTGAAACATTTTTACATGTGCTCATTTTATTATCATTGTTATAAATAGCCTTTCCTTTGCACTAAGTGTTTCAAAGATAGGAACTGAGGATGCCCCCTGCCATTGACCACTCATCTTCTGTCCTTGACAAAACACAGAGCTCTATTCCTGGCACCCAGATGATCACAGTACTTTGATTAACCCCTCTCAATCTAGCATAGAACATGCAAGATATTTTATTACAGACAAGTTCACTTGTAAAAACTGTGTATTGTAGTTTCATGCTTTGATTTATAACCATATTGCCTGCTGTTTATATACATTTTATTATACATTTTTGGGCTGTAAAACACTCATACTCTCGTAATCACCAACAATTCTGAACTCTTGTAGTATGCATTTGTATGGTTTTAGATTGTATTAGATTATTATGTTAATGGTCAGTAAATAATATCTATTTTTATCTAATGCTTACAAAGAAAACAACAGAAAGAATGTCTATTCCACCTTCAGCAATTCTTTAATCAATTGCTTTGTTAAATATTTGCTTAGCAGTTTAGGCACCTGGACAATTGTGAGGGTACTTTCACATAACATGCACTTTTTACTTGTCTATGCATGTTGATTTAATCATTATGCCTTTGCACCTTGATGTTTTTCTGCAACCCGCTCTTTTATTAACACTTGACACTTGTGATGACATTTATCCTCACACGCATTAATGATTTAACAGAAACTAGGATTCTAGTGGCATTAAGTTAGCAGAAATTAAACATGCTCATCCAGATTCATAATGTTTAAGCGTATATATAAACTACCACCTCTGCCATGTATTTGAATAAGTAATTTAGGCTTAATGTTCTAGTGGCTGTACATTTTTCTGTGACTGTTTTCAAAGAGTTAACATGCTATTTATTGCTTGACTGTCCCCATTGTATATTAATACTGTATTTATTTTTTCATGACAGTATTATAAGGCATGTTTGTTTTGTTGCAGCTCTGGATGCATTCTGCCACATATTATTTGGTAAATAATGTGCAAGACAAGAGGAGTTATAGATTTCCAATATTCTAGACATAGCTTATTAATATTGTATCACATGACCATATTTCCAGTGACACAAGGAATTACCAGGCATCTGTTCTAAACACTGTGATACTAACATATAAAGTGTCAGAAGCAGGAGGGTGCATGCTGTGTCAAAAATTGCACATGAGGTAACTAAGCAACCATATGTAAAATGCAGAGTTCTTTTTATAAGAGGTAAGACGCATACGTACTACCATGGATACTGAATGCTAGTAAACAAACAGTGGGGGGTGCCACAAACAGCTAAAAGGAGCTAGCCACACAATAAATGTTGGCTGAAAAGGTGTAACAGATTATTTAGTTAAATAATATATAAAAATGGCCGCCAGAGCCGTAGCTAGCTCCTTTTGCACCTACCCATTAATATGCATATATACACTGCCCTTAAACACAACTGCCTTTGCATACATATACACACACCTGCTTACAAACACACACATACACTGTTCTTACACATACACTGCCCTTACACACACACCAGCTTACAAACACACACATATACACCCCTTTCTTCCTATCTTTTACTTTTCCCATCTTCCGTCATCCATCATCTTCTATCATCCATCCTATGGTAGGAGAGGGAGGTCTGTCACTGCAGGCCTCTGCTTTACTGCTCCCTCATCACTATGGGCCGACATGTAGCGATTAGGGAGCAAGGAAGCCAAGGTCTGAATTGACAGACCTCACACTAACTAATGTTGGGCCAGTAAGAGGGGGATTACGAACTCCCCAACCAGCCCTGCTCATCGGAGACACCTCCTCCCCAGGCCAGCGCTGACTGGGGAGGGCACAATAGTGCAGCTGCCTCTCCTGAAGACCGGCCCGGGGAGGTGGCCTCTCTGCTCGACCCCTCCCCTATATATACGCTACTGTTTTTTTAGGGGCTTTGTGGTAAATCACACTGCTGGCAGCAATGTGATTCACCATGGGGCCCTGTTGATCTGGTTAGAGAGATCCGTGATCTCACCAACCAGTCCTGGAGGCTGCAGCTGCTGATCGGGCGGCTGTGTGCCCCCTCGCAGCTGCACCTGAGGCAAGTGCCTCTCTCGCCTCACCCTTCCTACGGCCCTGATGGCCGCTGTTGTACTATACTTAATGTAAATCATATTGAAACATTGAATTCATTATTATGATGTTATTACTATTAATTAAAATGGAACATGGACAACAAAACATACATGTCATAAATAATATGGCGCCTACATGAAATATTTATTTACAAATTGTATTACATTTATAAAAATGCATTTTTGTTGCATGGCTCTAAGAGATGTTTTGTCATTCTGTTCATGGAAACTGGAGCAAACCACTGGTTGCTATGTGGGGATCACAAATAACATTGCTGATGGGCTAGATTTTATGTTTTTAATAAAAAAAAATTACAGTAAATAATTAAATAGCAATCCTCAAATAGATTGCAATGGAAAAACAGATAAAAACAATGTACCAAATTTATCTTAATTAATCTCTGCTGATATTCTCTTATGTATCTATATGTTTTTATCTCATTTTACCCCAGTATGCCTTTTATCTATGAAAATGTTACCAAAATCTTTTTCTAAATCTTTTTGAATGAAGTTCAATAAATCTAGTTTTTGAAGCTCTTGATGTCTCGCCAGCATTAAAGAACCCACACAGACAGATGATAGCGTAAACCAAATCAGATAAAATATATGTAATGAGCAGTTTAATATGAAACATTTTACAAATTAAAGTGGTAGGCTTGTACTTCTTAAATTACTGATCAAGACACCTTGTTCTAATCATGCTGACTGGTCCAAATATTAACCATTATATAGCCATGGATATTATAAGATTTGTTACTTTATATCATTTGTATCAAGTTTTAAAGTAAATACCTGTATACATCATAGTAAATATCAGTATACATCACAGTATTTGCAACAAGTTAAACTAAGGGGGCAGACCTTAATTTTTGCAGATGTCATCCCAATACATTAGATCAGTAGATGTATGGAGAGGTATATTAAGCTGTAATGTAACCTTTACAGGGAGAAAAGTAGTTTGAACAATGGGGCATAATTGTCATGTGGCTCAGGACAATGATCACTGTTTTAGCACCAATAATCTACATGTTTTGTGACTCATCATGTGCAGCTGCAACCTCTGTGAACCCTAATGTTGTATTACAGTTTGGTTGCTGTTGAGTTTGTAAATTTATATGTGACATTGATGACACTTATAGTCCGCTTTTTCTATCAAAATGTATTGTATGGAGCGTTCATTGTTCCAAAATTGCTAGTAAGTAGTGTTTCTCTTTTTTGTTCTTTGTGTACTGAAGTTTGTATTCCTTGTATTAAAGGAACATCCGTGTTTTTAGACATGGCAGCTCCATTTGTAGAACCAGGGGCGTAACTAGAAACCACGGGCCCCTGGTGCAAAAACTTCAACAGCTAGTCAGTGCCATCATTGCCCCCACACAACTGGTCCTTGCCTTCTTTGCCCTTCTTCCAACATACAGCATATTTGAACACACTTACACAAATTACACTCACTTACTCATACTCACTGACACACTCCATCTCACTCCACATACACAATTACACATTCATGCTCATACACACACACAGAAGTGCACATGCATGCCCACGCACACAATACACATGTATGCTCACACACACAAGTACACATGCATGCTCACACACACACAAGTACACATGCATGCTCACACACATACACACACATGTTCGCACACACACATACAAGTACACATTCATATATATAATATATGCAAACACATATACATATATATATACGATCTCCCATCCGCCCCACTTACCTCTAGCCGCTCCTGCAGCTTTCCTTCTGGTTTCTCGTGCACATTGTGCGAGTCGCCTCGGTTTCCCCGTGTGACGTCAAGTCACCCCGAAACGTTCCTGTCTCCCCGTGCCGGTTCAGTTTAGAAAGCGTCCTTCCGACTTGATCTCTAAAGAATTTTGAACCAGTACAAGGAGACGGGAAGAAGAGGTTGCAAGGGTAGCACCAAGAGGCTGCGACCGCTGCGATCCCTGTAGTTATGCCAGTGTGTAGAACTCTTCTTTCCTGTTGAGTATTTCGATGTACCATCGGCGAAACGCGTTGAAAGAGACAGCAGAAGCAGACAACTATACCGGAATAGAGGCTGATCCTGTCCTTTATCACCTTGATACCTGTATGCACTCTATTAGTTTAGTAGTGCCTGGTCCAATTGTGAGTGCATTCTTTGCCTTACTTGAATGATTTGTTATTACGGACATACTGCACTATTGCCGGTTTATTCATATATTTTAGTGATTTTAAGAAGATATTAAAGAACCTTTTCTACCGATACCTTTAATGAGCCTGATCTATTTAGCCCGTTTGTGAGTTGATAAGCTACCACACTATTATACCAATTGTGTGTACATATTACACTATTGTTTTTTATTTTTCTTTTCCCCATATGTTTATGCGCGCCATGATCTATCGTCTATGTGAAAGACTTTGAAAGAAATTTTCGCTGTGTCCCTTTCGGTATAATGGCCTATTACCCTGGCAACATCTCTCATTTAACAACGATCGGCCAGATTGATGGGTCACGGAAGGAGAGGTGTCCTAGCAGATTTATAGCGTGTCTCCAAAGACATGTATAAGACATACACACAAGTATGTAATTTTGTGATTCCTTACTGGTGAGTTACATATGCTTGACGTCTTAGACACAGCTTTAGAGCAGTGTGAGCAGAACATCTAAAGATAGGGAATGTTGTTGCTGCATCTACCAAACAATTATTGGTACTATTATTGGTGTGCCTATGTTTTTATTAAAAACAAGTCATTTTCAATTACAACATAGTATTTCTGCACTGTCCCAAGTGTATGGAATTTTATACTCCTAAATCCTTGCGTCGTCATCATACAGATTGGCACTGGAGTCCCTCACATGCTGTTCATGGTGCATCCAGGGTATCGGCCCAAGAGACCAGCTGATCAGTTTGTTATAGGGCTTCAAAATCCTCCCTATGGCTTACCAGCTCCAAATCCAGGCAGCCAGTAACTTTAAAAATCCCATGAAGACCATGCTTCCCAATTCCCATTATATGGTTTGAAGAGAAATCCCATGATCCCAACAGCTTGTCCTGCTGCATCAGTCAAGGAGAGTTGTAAATTTCAGTGTATAATTTCCTGTGGATAAATAAAGGTAGTTGATGCCTGGATAATACACAAGTATAGGTGGCACTCAGATAATACACATGTACACAATTCTTTATGCTTGTTTTTGCCTAGTGAGCTTCTCATTGTAAGAAGGGACGAGCTGGTATTGCAATCAGTCAATTATCTCACAGATATAATTATCCAGTATACTGGGCCAACCAAGTTCTTCTTACTTGAGAGGCTCTCCAAGATTGATCCTTCATAATGCATAGTAAAGTTCTTAAGCTGAAACATAGCAAAGAAGCTAACATCGTTCTGAAATTCTACTGAAAATAACGCAGGGAAAACATCAATGCACTTACTTCTATATAGTATATACATAAGGTGGGTTTCTAACACACATATATATTGCTTATTTTAACATGTAAAGCAATTATTTAGTGTAGCAAACTCTAAAATGTAAGATTTAGGAACGAAAGATCCTCTTTAAGTGGGACAACAATGTTAAACATTTTGTTCCCATTCTCAATTAATTTATGGTAAAATAAATAGTTTTTACTGCAGCAGTTCTTTTCAGTATATTACTTTAGGGGACCACACTGTAAATGTTATACTGGGTCTATATATAGTATGATCTACATAACACAATGTTGGTGAAGACTTTCCTTGCCGTAGTCACAAAGTTGAATACAAAATGTTAGTCATATATTTAATAGCAGGTCTTAGATCCCTTCTATTACTTTCATGTTCTCTCGAGGATTCTTTATGCACTTGGGAAGCTAGTTACATTTAAAAGTGCAAATATGGCAGTAATTCGTGCAAATTTCCAGTCACTTAGTATTTCCTGTAGAAGTTCCCTTAGATTTAATAATATACCTTCCAGTATAAATTCCTTGGAGAATGTTTTGTAACACTTCTGTCAGATAAAGAAAAATCTTTACTATGACAATTTATTCCTTAAAACTGTATGTTGTATTCCTTAAGGAATGTGGTGATTTTGAGCCTTTTTTCCCTGATAACATGTACTGTGCCATACTAGGGTTAGAAATTTCAGAGAGGCAAATGCACTTTGATGCATATGATAGCTGCGTGATTTTGCATTTCCGCGGTGTCTGTTTTGCAAATGCATGGGGGGATTCTGCAGAATTCCCTCAAATACATTTGCACCTTTTCATTCCTCCCACAGGAGATGTGTTAATGCAAACACTTTTACCTGCATGTGATTTACTTACCTCCAGTCAGATCCGACACTGTCTAGGTGAAGACTATTTGCAGGGGACAGTACAGACGGGGACGGGCCTACCATTGAGCAGGGTGGGTCAATTGCACTTTTGAATTGTTTGTTTTTTAAGCGAAGGAGAGAAAGGGGCGCCGAATGGTTTTCGCTTTCCAAGTTGTCAGTCAGTACCCGCTCGGCGCCCCCTCTCTCCTCTACGAGCCCTCTAGCTCCGTCTCGGTGCCAGCTTGTAATGCTCAGCAGTGAAGCAGCGTGCAACGTGGCAAAGCAGGGAGACTCGCCGCAGGACTGCTGAAAGGTAAGTGAAGTATAAAAGGGGGGGATAGGAAGGGTAGATAATGACCCCTGGCGTCGGCGGGGGGGGCGGCATTTTAAACTTTGCCCCAGGCGGCATTATGTCTTGGGCCAGCCCTAGTGTACAGACCCCTGTGCACATGTATGGAAAGTCCTCCCATTGACTTCAAACAGCCAGTCAGTGGCAAGTCAGATAATGGAAGAGGCAGTGGGTAGCTGCTGCTGCAGGACTGCAACTTGTGGGCCAAGTTTTGGAAGAAAGCATCTTAAAAATACTTACCGTATTTTCCGGCGCATAAGACGACTTTTTAACCCGTAAAAATCTTTTCAAAAGACAGGGGGTTGTCTTATACGCCGGGTACTGAAACTTACCGAGCCGGAGAATCACGATTCCCCACGAAGCCACGTATCTCTAGGGGGAGGGCGAGCGGAGAAGCCGCCTCCCCTGGGCCGGTCTTCAGGGCCGCGCCGAAGTAGGTGCAAGATCGTGATCTCCCCAACTAGCCCTGATCAGCGGGCTGGTTGGGGAGATGACGACCACCCTCTAACTAGCCCAGCATTATGGAGCTCGAGGTCTGGCACTTCAGACCTCGGCTTCCGTGCTCCCTAATCACTACGCGCCGGCTATTGATGCAGAGCGTGGGGATGACGTCATATCCCGGCGCTCGGCATC
>VKOC01048731.1:0-13840 GCA_009364415.1 Spea multiplicata | reverse complement strand
GATTATATATTTGAATGTTATCCATATTATTATTATGGAAATATTTCCATTTTCTATACTTTTACTGCTACGGATGCTGTTTGTTTTAGATTTCTAGTAAAATCTGTTGCAAATGAGTTATTTGACATGTACTACATACAGCGTTCAATATACTGGTTATAATGTTGCAGGAATCTCATGATATGGCTATAGATTCATGATTTTTGTTAGAACCCTGTTTGGGTAAATATTTATGAAAAAAGAATACATTGTATTCAGAGAAAATAGTTTATCGTCATGAATGAGATCAGCCACCAGGGGGCGCTATTTGCTTATGAACCTGAATCCCCTTTTTTCTCCTTAATAGCTTCCCATTTGTATAAAACCTTAAACTATAAATTCAAGACTTTTAGTTATTTCAGGTTTTTTTTCTCTACACATTTAAGAAGCGGTGCATTTTTTAAATCCAGAATTGGGGAGAGATTTAAAAACACCGTTAAAGCGTTAAATCCCTTTCTTACAGGAGACGCTTGCCGGCATTTCTTTCTCTTTCTATTCCTTTTAAAGCTCTGTCACAGTTCAGTAACGGGAAAACACGCTCAATGGGGTGAAAAAAAGACAACATGTAACAGGGATTCGTCACTCAGTATCCCACACAAATAAACTCACGCGACGTTCCGATATGGAGGGTATACGTTCCTGGGGGGCAGTCCTGTTCACGGCTGGTCCCTGCAGGACAGAATTTCCCCCTACTGCACGGTGAGCCGGAGTGAGACGACCCTACGGAGGAGACGGAATGAATAGGAACCACGTAAGATGTGAGGTTTAGGTAAAAAAAAATGGCCACCATAGACGGGTGGGATGGTTCTTACCTGCGGGATAATGCCTAGCGGCTCACTCAACAACGTTCCAGCAACACGGGGGAAATGGGAGTGTTGGCATGTATGCTTTGATCAATAGGGAATTGCTAAGTTTCATAAAGTTATTGATAAAAATGATAATAAATCATATGTGTTAACAGTCTAGGGTTTCGCAGGACAGTCCTGATTTCCAGGGACCGTCCTGCATAGCTGCCCCACTGTCCCGCTTTTTGGGGGATCTTCAGTTCTCTCTTGACTTGCCCAGGAAGCTGTACATTGAATAGAGGTCTCCAATCCATCGCGGCTTCCAATCTGCCTCGTGGCATGGCAAGGTGGCTATTTGGGTAAGGTGGATGGGCGGCCATGGTCCCCTCCCTGCCCAAAGCTAGGCGTCAACCCCTCTCTGCCCCTATTCATCTGGCCCTCAAGGTGGTGGGGTGGTTCGCCCGCTTACCTTCGGGGCAAAAGAGTCCTTCAGAGCAGATCTTGCAGCTGCCCCGATGCCCTTGGCCAAGTTTTTCATTGTAGGTGCCAGCTGGGCATGGATACGCGTGTGAGCTTCTGGTGCCCAAAGGGCAATAAAATCCTTCGGGGCACAAAGATTCCACCCCCGGGACCTGAGATCTTCCTTCTAAACAATAATAACCTAAAGACACAAAACAGAACAGGACTCGGACCCTGTGTGTAATCGCAATGTGACCTCATATTACAGATTTTGGGGCGTTTTGGGGGAATCTTAGATATTTTTCTACTTTTCTTGCTCCGTGGACCCTGAGTTTTATAGCAGACAGGAGGCTGCCTCTGATTTTAAGACAGAACTGCCCTGAAAAGTTCTTATTCCAAAGCCCCCCCAACCTCTTGCGCATGTCCAACAACCGGAAGGAGGAAAGATGTGGAACGGACCTGCCGGGCACAGGGTGCATTGGTTCTGGAGTTGCGATCCTTCCTTGTCGGAGTAGGTTCCTGCAGGGCATGGCGTTGGATTAATACCATCCACGCAGAAATGACCTGGGGACAGAGACGGCGCATGTTGTTAGTGGCCCTAAGCGGAAAGGATTGATTCGGTGAAAATGGTGGGGGGGGTGGAACCATATTATGGAAGAAGCTGGAAGTTGATGCCGTTGCTTGGCTTAGATGCATACAACATAAATGCACAAAGACTAAATTTGCTTGTTCTGAAGATTAATTGCCGTTTGGGCACTATGGGCACTCATCCTCCCACTTCCTGTTTTCTGCACTTCCTGTTTTCTGCACCAATCAGAAGGCACGTCACTGGGATTTGAAAACATGCTGGGAGCGTTGAAGGAGGCTGAGCTCCGGATTTTTGGTTCCTTTTGCCTTTATGAACATTTAACTGATTTGGGGAAAAGTTGTAGAAAATGTTTCTGATCGCCGGCCGCCGGACTCGGTAGCTGGTGGGCAGAGCTGACACGGCTGGCGGTCGCGCATGTAGTAACCCGGCCCGCAGGGGACTGCTGCCGCACCGGATCTCTGCGTCGAGTCCTGTGCCCGAACGCAATCACTGCAGGGATCACCCTTCAAATACACAGCAGGGGCAACCGGCGGGGGTAATTTATCATCCTCACCGGGGCAATAACTCCCTGAAAATACAATAAAAAACACCACTGATTACTGACTTCACTTTATTCTCCTCGTTCCCCCCCGAGTATCAGATTTGGATTTAATTTAAAAAGAAAATATTTTGGTGAAGGTTTCAGTTTTAGTAACACAAAACCTGCCGGCCCCATTCGGCCCCCGTCTAGTCGCCGTTTCTCCTGCTGTAACGACTCAAACCTTTAATCAGTCGCTATCTCGGCTTTAGATTCAGGAGCCGTATGTTCATCCCATGCATGTTTAACCCCCTCACTGTATTACCCTCTACCACTTCTGCTGGGAGGCTGTTCCACTTACCCACCACCCTCTAAGTAAAGTAAAACTCCCTTCTATTCCATCTCAGCCTCTGACCCTCTCATGTTGGTGGTGGATTCGGCGTTTGTGAGGAACGATCCCAGCCATTTTCTCTTTAATGAGAACTTCTCAGTACAGCTCATCATTTTTTTTCTTCCCTGACAGTTTCCCATCTCCGGCAGAAACGCTTCATTATTTAATGAGGAGGCCTAATTACCAACTTCGTTATCTCCCTACCTGGCCAAGTAACTGCTGGAATTTCTCGTTAAATTCATTCGACGATTGGGCAGAAAGACAGCGAAACTTCGCCGGTTCTCAGTAAAAACAAAAAAAGAAGTTATTTACAAGGAATCAGCGGAATTTGGTAAAACTCCAAGCGACTTGGTGGCGCATTAAAGAAGCTGCGGGTCTTGGTGGATATTGGTTATATTCCGGAAACTTCTAATGACCCGAAACACAGCAGCTTCAGAGCTATTAGTAGGAAATGCACGTGGTCCTGGCCCGATGCTATATTATGGACCATACCAAGTCCCCAAATAAGGTGGAGCTGAACGAAGGGTAAATGTTTTTTTCCCCCTAGGGAGTATTCAAGGTTTTTCTATTTTTTCATCTATCTATCTATCTATCTATCTATTATCTATCTATCTATCTATCTATTCATTCATCTATCTATTCATCTATCTATCCGCTCATCCTGCTCATCTATCTATCTATCTATCTATCTATCTATCTATCCGCCTGGTCTGTCTATCTATCTATCTATCTATCTATCCGCCTATCTATCTATCTATTATCTATCTATCTATCTATCCGTCTATTCATTATCTATCTATATCTATGTCTATCTACCATTATCTATCTATCTATCTATCCGTCTATCCATCTATCTATCTATCTATCTATCCGGCCTGTCTGTCTACCCATTCATCTATCTGTCTGTTCATTCATCTATCTATCTATCTATTCATCTATCTATCTATCTATCTGTCTGTCTGTCTATTCATCTATCTATCTATCCGCCTGTCTGTCTATCTATCCATCTATCTATTCATCTACTTCATCTATCTGTCTTGTCTGTTCACCATTCATCTATATATCTGGCTCATCCGCCTATCCATTCATCCGCCTGTTCATCTATCTACTCATCCGCCCATCTATCTATCCATCTGTTCATCTATCTATCCGCCTATCTATCTATATCTATCTATCTATCTATCCATCTATCTATCTATCCGCTCATCTATCTATCTATCTATCTAGCCCATCATCTATCTATCTATCCGTCTATCTATCTATCTATCTATCTATCTATCTATCCGTCTGTCTATCTATCTATCTATCTATCTATCTATCTATTTCTTGCTCAGATTCCATTATCTGTAGGCCCTACCGCTAGAATCAGATTGGGACATTTGGATTCCGCCATTGGCCGCGTTCCCGTATCCACAGAATGTTAGAGTTTTCCAACAATCCTTTTTTGTAACTAAGTAACACCGGAGTTCCTGATGTAATTATCGTCGCTAATTTGCTAGTTTTGTTGAATTTTAGATCATTTGTTGTGAGTGCAGTTATTCCAGCACCGCGGTAGAAGATGTGATGCTTGAAGCTTCATTATAAATCACCCCTCGTATCTCTCCATGCGTGGAAGGCACCCCGGATCTGTGCACGGGGTGGACGAGAAGATACCTGGCAGACATGGAAGACACTTTGGAGAATCCTTCGAAGAGAAGAATCCGGGGGGGCACGGGACGCAGCGAGTCTGATCCTCAGCCGGTTCTCGTCCAGGAGAGCAGAGCTAGAGAGGGCGAGAATTCCGCTCAATGATGTTTTATATTAATTTATATAACATGAAACTCAAAAAATGACCAGAAACCAGGGAAAAGAGGCCCCCCCCCAGCAAATCATCAGTTTGGAAGAATACATAATTTTATCCCCCCCCACAATCACAAAAAAAGTGCATTTGAGTGCGGGCCACGTTCACACGCCATACAGATCATTCAGATAATGTTCCTGCACCTAAAACATCATTGTGTTTGTCAACTGTAGATGTTTTTGGGGGGGTTTGCAGTAAAAAATCCAAAAGTAGAGAAGAAAAATTAGGATACGACTGAAAATGAAATTTTAAAAATATATTTTATGAAAAGAAAAGGAGAACTCTTTCAGTTGCCGCTCCGAAGCTTTGAATCTGAAGGTACCTGCCAGTCTCGGCCATCAGGGCACACAAACCCAGTAGGGCAACCGGAGCAGTTCAGTTGCCCCTCCAGCGAATACTGGCCAGGCTTACAGCGACTCCGAGAGCCGGAGAGGGGGTCGCAGGAATATCCTATGGGACACGGCACGCAAAATGACTGGGAATCACTAACGGAACCTTCGGGACAGACCTGTAAAGACATCACGAGTAATAAAACGTTTATTGGAATCCTGTCCGGAAATTAAAAAATAATAATAATAATAATTAAAAAAAATTCCAAAGATACACAACTGATGATTGATTAGGGTTATGGATGAGCCATAAATATGTTTGCGATGTGCGTCACCTGACAGTCTTGGATATCCGTCTTGGCCGGTTGAGGGTTTGCTGTCCCTGGCGGGCATTTTCTGGGTGCGTTGGATCCCCCAGAACAACTAAGGAAAAAAAAGATAAAACACTTTGCTTTATTTATGTATCAAGGAGTTACTTGTCTGCCTCATACTTGATACATTGTTACCAAACCAACAGAAAGCACATAATCTTACAAACTGTTCCAGACATGGCGTGTGCCGTATATCTACGCCGAGAAGGAGGATGGAGTGCGACCCCAAACATCAGGAGGGGGATCAGGCCCATTTACCCTACCTAGGGGTTGTCGAGTTTTGCGTCTCTGGGTTTTACCCCAATCTCAGGGTCATCAAGATTCTCAGGGCCGACTCCTTTGTGTTCTTCTCTGATTTAATAATACAGTGATCTTCTCACTTTTATGTCAGAGCTGAAATCCCTGCTTGAACACAGGTGACTTCATTTGGAATATCTTTTTCATGAGGGTCGGGGTTTTTTTTTAGAACCTTTTGGCTGCCACCGTTAGTGAGTCCCCGCAAGAGAATCTTATGGAACACGGTTATTAAAGGGTTAATATTTAAAGACCCCCCCACCCAGGGTCGGCTCATCTGGAAAGTTCTCCAGCCTGACCGTTCATACTTTCTAACCAGCCTGCTCCTGGCTTATGGTTTCTCTAATTTATACATGATTGACATTGAGTGTCACTCAACCAGGTAGCAATGGTGGCCCTTGAGGATCGGATTACCCAAGTCCTACCTTATATTATGACCAACAAAGACAAAGATAGGGCAACTAAAGGGCGAATAAAGTTTTGGTGACCTTCAAAATATATCCGTCAATCAACAATCACAGAAACCACCTGTGACAACCTCCGCGTGGACAGAGGCCAGGTTTACAAAGGGTTAACGAGTTCTAGGACCTGACTGGAGCTCCATTGGTTTTTCCAGCTCCTTGGACCGGATCTCTTCAATCAGCCCATGATCCCCACTGCCTGCACGAAAATCAGGACTGTCCCATGGAGAATTGAGACAGTTGGGAGGTGTGTATATATATATATATATATATATGGTGGTAATGATACTCACTAGAACCCAGCGTGGCATTCCCAGCACCCACCAGCTTCATAGTAAGAGCCTGGGGGGCAATCGATGCGACACGAAGTCTCACAATCCAGAGGGGTCTCCGGAGACAGACAGAAAACCCCTAGAGGGAAAACATTGTGTAAAATAATCTGTAAATAATATTACGAGTCTCATTCTAATCTGTCTGATTAACCCTTAGCTTTACACCCACTCTCCATATGGCCCTGCTTTACACAAGGTGTAATCTACTTTTTCACTTTTTTATTGTTGTTAATTCATAATTTTATATACTTTTTTATAATTGGTCATTCTAATGTTAATGCCCTTGGGGGCTGAGATGAATTCCATGCTGGAATTAAATAAATATCTTAAAGGGGAAATTCCAATTCTTTATATCAGATAAAAAAAAAATATTTCAGAAATGTTTATTTTCTTAGTTACCCCGGCTATAGTTTTTGCCCCATAATATAAAGTTTTCAGGGAGCTGCATATCAGCCGTTTGTATGATTCTCGCTCTGTTATCTGATCCCCGATCTACTAAACACCGCAAGTCCTTATCATACTGCCTGTGGGAAACAATAGAATGGCTCGGTCTTGATCACCAGTCGGACTCTCTCACTAATGAAAGTCTATAGAAGAACGGACTTTATTAGCATTGACATAAAGCAAAACTTACAAACTTATTCTAAAGGGATTTTAGAAGAAGAGGTTTTGTTGCGGTACGGAACGTGTTAGGAGATTTCAACTCCTATCACGTTCAGCCATCATAGTCCGACAGAGTTTTTCTCATAGATATATTTTATTCTGCGTTGTCTAATTAGGCGCGTCACAGAGTAACACAACTTACTGATCTATCTGTCTGATAAACGGCCTGACCTTTGTAACGTCAGTTTTGGAGTCATTGATCAGGAAGCGTTATTAGGATTGAATATCAGCGGCACCCGGCTGCAGAAACGGGAGCCATATTGGAGCGAAGAAAAGCCGCTCATTATTCTCTAATACATTTTATTATTATTTTTTCTTTACAACCTCTGATTGTTTCTGTCCAACTGTCAAATGGGCAGATTCTCAGGGTTTTTACCCCAGCAAGGGGGTCTGTAGCACAGTAATATAAATTAAATATTAATAATAATAAATAATAATAAATAAAAATAATTATATATATATATATATATATATATATAAAGCCACCATTAACAAAAAGCAGAGGAAGGACAGATACTTTAAGGAACATTAAAAAAACAACATTAAAAACATCCTTAATTCAGGCATTACTTAAAAAAGTACCATTCTGGGTTCTAAACATGGTGCAATCGTTATGGAAACCAAGACATTAGAAATTCTCTTTGTTAATGCCTATTAGATCATTTTACAATATGTTTTATCCTTATGGCTTTGCCCGAGTAAAGCTTTCCATTCTACTGATCATCATAACTTCCTAAGTTGACTACGATGTTGGGTTAGGAGTCAAAAATAATAAAAAAAAATAATAAAAGAATGACATTGTCTCATGTCACCATTTTACCCCGTGTCCAATAATTGCACTTTTTTTCACTATTAGGTGTGTTAAGTGCCCTATAATGTTGATCTTGAGTTTACTTTTACTTACCGGATAGCAGGACGTGCAGGAGGTAGACATTGCTTGGTCTTGCGCCCATCGTACCCGATCACCATCAAGAACGCTCCGTATATTAAATAAAATCACCAAAAAAGTTATTTTGAGTTATCCAAATATATAAATATCCAATATACCGCTCGCTGCCGGCGCACAGCGAGAACGCGGGATTCTTCGCCAAGGAAAGAGTCGTCGGAGATGCGGTTTGGTGTCGTCGAGGCAGAACCAGAGTTTTGCTGTAAAAAAGAAAAAAAAAAGAGACAATGTAACAAAATCCCTCGTTCCTCAGTGAAAGGATCCGAGTCGCATCCCGCAAAGTGAAAGAGAAAACCGCGAGATCGTTTTACCTCCCAGAACATCCTCGCGGACATCGCTGTCGCTGCTACAAAGTTTCCAAAACATCGGAATCGCTCCGTCTCGGCTGCTCTGGGCTCTGGAACTGGAGACGTGGAAATGGGTCGAATTATTAACTAAATGGGAAAATCAGGGAAAAATCATTTTTTGGCAACATCTTAAAAAAAAAGTTAGGAAAAAAAGGTGGAATATACTCAATCTAAAAACAACGTTTTTCTCTATTCTATGTCATGTCCATGAGGTCACCGCTCATGCAGGGTGGACCAAGTTGACCCCCATGGTCCTCATGGTGATACAAAGGACAAAAACCACCTAAAAAGGGCTTCACAGAAGCAGAGAATGCGTACAGAGCGGGCGGACGAGGGGGACGTTTCTAGAACTTTAAACTTTGAGACTTTTTTCTTTAATTATTGCGAATTTCGCCAGGAGCCAGGTGGACCGCGCTGTCCAAAGCTTCCAAAAGTGGTCCTCAAAACGTTGAGTGTAACATCGACGTCTGTTCCAGTTGGCGTTCGTTGGAAAAAAAAACCTCTGGCGATAGATTTGTGGGTTCCAGAAACCGCTTCCTATCTCTCTTTACACTTTTTTGCTACTTTGCTGTCCATTTGCTCTGCAAAATATTTATAAAATAATAATATAATAATAATAAAAAAATAATATCCCATAAATGGAAGTTAACCCTTTATTCCCGGGTCTACGTACCTCACAGTCATATAATTGGATTAAATATTTTTTTCTGTTAACAGAATCACCATAAATTAGAATCATAGAACCTGCCGGCAGATCGGCCCCCATTCGGCCCCCCTCTAGTCGCCCGTTTCTCCTGCTGTAACGACTCAAACCTCAATCAGTCGTTGGTCTCGTCTTAGATTCAGGAGCCGGATGTCTATCCCATGCGTGTTTAAATCCCCTCACTGTATTACCACTTCTGCTGGGAGGCTGTTCCACTTATCCACCAACCTCTCAGTGTAATTATTGCTGCACACATCCAAATGAAATCATGGACTTTACAACTCGAGCCTTATGCTGATGAAGCTTCTAGCGGAGACCTTTTTGTATCATAAATGTATTTGCTACGGCGGATTTTTCTCCGTATTGGGAAAGCTTCGGGTAAATTAGTTGCAATTGATTAGAAGTCGATGTTGCTGCCAATGAAGGGAATGGATTTTCCCCGCGCGACACCGTGGCCCATTTCTGCAAATTTCCTGAATCAGGGTGTTTTTTACGCTAGCGAGCTCCAAAATATTAAAAAAACCCTCTCCGAATTATGATTAGAAAGTACGTGGCGCGGGGCGGCTTTTTGTTTTTTTTTGACGTATAATTAAATCCAATCTCTTTTTTTTTGTAATTAAACAAAGAAGACGACCCCGCTCCTTGGTGGATATCGCCGCTCGGAACGCCTATTTATGCCGATACGTTAAACATTAACATTTAGCAAACTCTATCTTGAGATTAAAGTCGGTCTGAAGCGGTTGGTTGTAATTAATTTCTTTTTTTTGAGGCAGATTCCTGTAATTAAACGATTCGCATATCTCTATCAGTTAATTGCAGTTTGCAAACAATCGTATCGCTGCTCTAACATTTCCATCAATGTGCATCTGTAATGAAGGAGTTAATGTTTTTTTCACCCCAGTTCCCTTTTTTTTATCGGAATGACCTTTTCTATTTGCTTGATTTATTCTTTTAATTATGATTTTTTTTTAATCTGCTGTTTATTCTTTTTCTAATTTTTTCTAGTATCTGATGCGAATCAACTTTTATTGGAGTTTTAACAATTTACGGAACTCCTACACGTAAACACAGAATCTGCAGACCGGCCCCATCCGCCCCCGTCTAGTCGCCGTTTCTCCTGCTGTAACGACCAAACCTTAATCAGTCGCTTGGTCTCATTAGATTCAGGAAGCCGATGTCTATCCATGCATGTTAATACCTCACTGTATTACCCTCTACCACCTCTGCTGGGAGGCTGTTCCATTAATCTACTTATCTGAGCAGGAGAAGGGTTAATCCATGGCAGTGGTGGTGTTTTGTACTAAGCCCCAATGTGCTGGCTCTATCGTTAGCAAACCAGCCTTCTTGGATGAAGTTGCGGAGCGGCACGGGGAAGTCGGGACCTTTGGATCACCCAAACAGACGCAATGCGACTGTCATCTCACCATGCATTATGAAGGGCCACCAATGGTGGTTTCTCCGGCAAGAAGAACCAAGTTGACCCGTCATAGTGAATCGTTGATAGAGGAAGATATCCTAGGCCATATTGTGCCCGCTCTACGGCAAACCGCCATCCGGCAAACTAAGCCAGGTCGAAACAATAGAATATTACGGTCTCTCTCGTAGTCTCTGCACGAGAGACCCGCTGCGAAGACGGCAGATGTCTTCATCAATCAGAGAGCCTGAACTTTTCTTCCGAGTTCCGTCTCTGGAATCCCGAGGTAAGAATCCTGGATTTATGTTAACGTTCGGACGCTGACCCTGAATCAACGATGAATGAAGGGCGAAGAAGACAGAAGCTCCGAGACGTATCAAGACCCCGCTACATCACTGCTCATGGCGGAAACGTCACCACTAAGCTTCCCGTCTCTTTTTTCTCTCATTTTCTTCCACAAATTAGTCATATTTTGTGCCTTTGTAAAGATTTTGGAGATATTTGACTTTAGTTCTATAATTCAGATTTTTCGCTTGTCTTTGGCTTATTTTTGACCATTTTTTTAACACCTCCTGAAGATAACCTTTTCCACCGAAAGGGGGTAGAATATATTAAGAATATATTAACGAGAGGGTAACAATCATCATACAAGCTCTAATGGCACCTTTGGCAAGTAAGACGGGCATTTAGAAAGCCGACTTAGGGACTCAGGGCTCATAAATAATAAATGATGAATAATATACAATTTTTTTAAAAAAAAAATAATTAAGAAAAAAAAAAAAATAGCAGCACATAAAAATTTCTTAGACAATTGTTGATCTTAAAAAAGTCAACAGATCTCCCAGAAATGAAGCCTCTCCGCGATCGTCACCGATGTTACTCTGAATTTAGTTATTGATGTTTTTGCTCTTCGTAGGAAACACTTTTTATTTTTTTAAATATTCATTTCACTAAAAACGGGCAATTTCTGGAGATGAAAGTCTTCCGACATCACAGTTCTTGTTCAGTCACTCGTAAGGCACTTAAAGTTCTTTTTTCCCTGAATTATTATTATTAATTTTTATTATTTTAGGATAAAAATACTATCGTTGGGTTTATTAATCTTCGCCGCAGCGACACAAATTTCAATAACGCGGCCGTTCCACGGATTGAGTTCCAGAGGAGACGTCGTCTCTCCCTCTGATTGGGGTTATTGATGACCTACATTGTGAAATAAAAAAAAATTAAAAAAAAGAGACTTTATTTCACGATTAAAGCTCGGTGGAAATTCTGACTGCGTTTTAACGACAATGCATTTAGAAAATTGTCCCGCTACGTTCAACAAATTGCAATAAAGGAGAGGATGGAAGATGAATGTTGGAGCGTCGGAGAGAAGAGTCTGCGTTCCATTATTATAACGGTTACTGGTTTATTGACTGCAGATTGGAGCCTTAGACAGGAGGAGTGGAGGATGGAAGGTCTAGAGTGTTGGAGGTGTCCCGGCAGTCTCGCCAAGACTCGAGTGCTGAGTTCCCGAGACATCCTGGACCATGTGATGGTGGATCTGCCCACGGAATGCCCATGGAATACCCCGTCTGTGTAAGGGTGCAGAGGTACTTGAAGCGGTGCCCAAAATAAGACAGGTATTTGGGGGCCGTCCCAGCAACTGTTGGCCTCTATAGAAGAAAATCCATTGGACTTTAAAGACAGTAGACCTGTTCTACTGGCATGCTGAGGCCTCGATTCACTAAACTGTGAGCACAAGAGTCCAACTCACACATTCACTGAAGCCTACACTCGCTATAGGAAATGCCAGTGTATGAGAGTTGAGAAAAAAGCAGGCTACTCACAAATTTACTCACCTACAAGCTGAAAATGCAAGTTAGGATCATTTCTAACTCACAAAACGCTGTTTGCAACCCAAGAGGGCAAAAGTCCCCTCTATTCATTTAGTTTAATTAATTTATTTTTATTTTTAAATATTTTTTTTTACATTTTTTTTACATTTTTTTTGCAAGTTCAGGTGAGTTCATGCAAGTTCTCATTCATCTCACACGCCCTCGCATGCCCTCGCAAACAACTCTCAGATTAATGAATCAATCTATCCGTTGTTGAGTGTTAGCATGCAAGGGCATGAGACTGGACTTGAGTCTGGTCATGTGAGTTAACCCGCTACTCCACTGTTTAGTAAATAGGTCACGGAGAGATTTTATTTCTTTATGTGACGGAACTTTCTATATGGCTTAGGGTCCCGTTTGTCATTATAAGCATTATACACAGTATTGCTGTATTGATCTGACTCAATGTTTACTTCAAGGCAGTGCAGGAATATTCTAGAAAAGTTCTAGTAAAGAATGTTAGAGAGGGAGGAATCGTTTTACATTTTCCAATACAATTTTTCTGAATACATAAAAAAAAGATAAAAATAGCCCAATAATAAAGTGAAGATTTTAGACCACCTGTCGTCGTTACTAATAAAAAATATTTTACATATAAAGCTTATTAAAGCTCAATGGGGTAATACTTCCTTTTTTTTTATATAAATTTCACCGTTAATTATTACTTCTGTGACCCAGTTTTTAATATCCGGATTTATTGGACTCCGGAAATAAGGCGTCTGATTTATGTCGAAAAAAATAGATTGAAGATTTCCTAATAAATTCTGGTAGAGAGGAGCGGTAAGAGATGTGATGGCAAGCGACAGCACAATAGCCCTTATTAAAGCTTCGGCGGGAGAGGGGATCTGTCCGGGGGGGCCGCTGGGTAAATGCCGCCCCCCCCCGTCCTAAACAGAGCCCATTCATACCCCTCCAGAACCTATTCACAAATCAATACTGAAAGGCGCCTAATGGGAGAGCGCGCAGGATTAATGTATGCAAATGGAAAGCAAATCTCAATTTAACGCGCGCCGCTTGGTTAATAAAAAAGGCAGCGGCTGCGCACGCCTCGGCCGGACAGGACGGCTCCTCCGCGGCCCCCCGCCGCTGTCACGCGCGTTCGGGGAATATCTGCCATTAATCTCTTTGGATTTGACATCGCGGCCCGGGCTTTTTTTTCATTATTCTACCTGCGCCTCGGAGTTTTCGCTCCCAAGGTCATTCTTCACGCTGAGGACTGGAAAACGGACCTATAATCAGTCACAATTCCCATCACTCTCAGCACGATCTGTGGGGGGGGGTGCCCTTGGGTGACCTCGTTTCTACTTTGGGACTTTTAGAGAAGGGCAAAAAAGATCTGTATCTGAAAGGTGCGACGTTACACACAAAAGCGCAGAACATTCTGTGTCTCACGACAAAAACCTAGACCCTGCCGGCAGATCGGCCCCCATCCGGCCCCCGTCTGGTCACCCGTTTCTCCTGCTGTAAAGACTCAAACCTTAAT
>VKOC01048729.1:0-27857 GCA_009364415.1 Spea multiplicata | reverse complement strand
TAAGTACAGGTAGCGTTTTGCTATTTCAAAACCATTTTTCCAAATCTGGTCATTCTTCCCCCTCCATGTGGCATTTCGGGTATCTTTGAAGCCGGCCAATGCAATTTACCCCATCAAATCATATATTTTTAAAAACTAGACACCCCAAGGTATTTGAAATGCTGGTATTTTTTTCACACACCTTGTACTTCAGGTATAAATGTATCGCTCCTGGTATATGTCCGTGTCACACAACACCTCAATATGTGTTCAGTAACATTCCTAGAGTGCAGTGATACCCCCATGGCATGCGGTTTGTGGGTTTTTGTGAGGTAACAGGCGGCCTTTGTGGGGGAAGGTGATGTATTTTTTGCCATTTAGACATCATGATCCTACTAGCCATATTTGGACATTTTGAACCCTGACCAAGTTCATTTACCCATTGTAAAGCATTTTTACTCTTTAGATGCTGGATTTTTGAGTGAAGATGAAAACGAATTGTAGAGAATGATATGCTTATCTTTTTTTGGTGACAGTGGAGATTTTTACATGTTACATATATTTTATTAACATATTTTGAAAATATTTTTTAATTTTTTTAAAAAAATGTGTTTTAATTTTTAAAAAAATTCTTTAAAATCCAATTCTTTAATCCGTCACTAGATTAGTGAGCTGGGCTCCATTCACCTTGCATGGTTGGATGCATTACCTGGACCCTGGATAGACCCTCTGTGAACTCATTCAGTTTTCTGTTATTGATGCCATCCTGTGAATGATGGCAACGTAATTTACAGGATGGCACTTGTGGTTGCTCTTCGGAGCAACCACAAGGCTATCGGGTAGGGGGTAGTGTTACTGACATGCCTCGATATCGAGGCATGTCAGCAACACAGTTTATGCTTAGGAAGCGATTCCGATCGCTTCCTAAGCTGTTTTAGCCCAGCCTTGTGAGGCTTCCGTGAATGCTGCAAAACCGCCGATCGCGGCGATGCAGCTATTTAACGGCAGCCTGTACTTGTACGGGCATTGTCGTTATCGTGTTGCACGGCAACCCCGTACATGGATTGTCGTTAAGGGGTTAAATAAAAGTTAGAAAAAGTCCTTTTTTTAAAAAAAAAGAATCACCATTTTTTATTGTAAATTAGATGACATGATAAAAATAATGGTATCTAAATAAAGCCCTGCTTGTCCTATAAAAACACAATGTGTGTGGGTGCACTAAATCACACAGAAGGTATCTGAAAGGTCACCATGACTATTCCTCTCTATTACATGTTGGGTTTTAGTCATATTTAAAGAATTAAGTGTGATGAACTTGGACATGGCATTCAGTAAAAAACAAATTTCATCAACACATTGTAAAATCAGTCACTAACTATTTACCACAAAGGACCTAAACAAAATTAAGGGATTAACTGCATTTTTATTGGATGTCCAACGAATGTCAAAAAAGTATTATGTTTCGAAATGGTATTTAACCCCTTCACAACAAAGCCCGTACATGTACGTGGTCACGATGCAATGCATTGGTGACAAAGCCCGTTACTGAGCACATATTGGGGTGCTGTTTGGCAGTGACATCTACCAGGAGCGGTACATTCACACCGTACAATGTGTGTGAAAGAAATACAAAAAGAATTACTACCATAAAGTTTGACGAAGGCTTATGGTAGAATTAGATGATAAAAATAATGGTATCTAAAGAAAGTCCTGCTTGTCCTAAAAAAAAGTTATATATAATGTGTGTGGGTGCACAAAATGAGAAAGAAGAAAATTATAGCTAAACAGCAACACTGAAAAATGTCTTGTCATTAAGGGGTTAAATGACACAACTGTGTTTACAGCATAAAGTGTGCCTATGTTTGTGATTTATGCGCATTGGTGCCAAAGCAGAATGTGCCAAGCCCATTAAAACTCAAGGCTCTACCTAATTGTGGCGCTGTGTTCCTTTCATTGGTCTAATTATTGTAGACAAAGGATATCATATATATTTTGTAAACAGGGGTGTGTACTTTTCCTTGCTTTATTCATTAAATATTGAGATTATTATTTGATGTCCTAAGCAGCTGCTTAAACTGCTTACGATGTCACATCTCCCAACACTTGAACTGGACAGAGGGACAATTTTGCTTTAAAAACCCCTTGGTACTGAAAGGGTTAAGGACAGTGGTTAGAGACATGGCTTTGGGGCAGGGCTATAGGAAGACTGTATGTCACTTTGTGAACCATTGAGAGCTACTTTAAAGATTAATTAAAACTATTAGAAGAACAAAGTATTTTTTACACAAGTTTTATTTTTTGCATACACATTTTTGAGGCACGTGGCATAAGTACAAAAAAGTAAGGTACCATTTATAGATATATCAAGGAGAAAAATGATGTAACTGGAGAAAAATGATGGTTTATGGTAAAAAAAAAAAAAAAACAGAAAAAAGAAACAAAAAAAGGCAAAAAGAAAATGTATCAGATAAATGCTAATACATATAAACATTTGTTTGGACACTCTTAAGTCACATCAGTTCAACATAATAATAATAAAATAAGAATTAGAATAAAATATTACATCAAGAAAATACTTGGCTGCTATTACATCACATAAAATGCAGAAAATAATAATACAATTATTATTATTATTGTTATTATAGACAAGAAAATGTCTGCTTGGGTGTAGATGTAAATATTTCCCAATGTAATTTTACGTGAAGAGCTGTCTAGTGAGTTTTGGAGATTCTGGCTTGGGTGTCACTCTTACACCCACTCACTGCCTCCACCCCTGCCAGGTTATATGAAGCACAATATTGGCTTATGTGTCCCCTCCTTCATAAACTCACAGGTCTGGAATGATCTGTTTGTTATCCCAAGAATCATCGCTCTGACATGAGGATAAAGGACTAAAACACTTAAGGGGAGGGATAAGTTACAGTGACATCTCCCTGAAACCTTGGCTCTCAGTGCTAAGCAGAAGTCAATGGTGTGACAGCACAAGACAGAAAGAGATCGACCCAGGGACACTAAGAGGCACTGAGGTTTTCTGTGCTTGGATTCCATGGGAAATGAGCTACGTCATGATGGATCAGGGATTACTATCGTCTTGCTATAAGGTATGCAGAATATTATTGTATCAATAGTTTTAACGAGGTTCAATGTTTAAAATCAAGTTCCATGCATAAAACTGCATAATCAATGGCCTAACAAAGTCCTTGCTACATAAAATGTCATTTGTCAGAGTGTGTGGCTGGCTGGTGATTAAGACTGGTGCATTCTATTGTATACAAAAGGCAGTATGATAGGGAGTCAGGATGCTTTTCGAGTAACAGAGCTAGAACACATAGAAATGGCTAAAATGCCAGTGTTTGGAAACATTGTATTATGTAAAAACTAGAACTGTTTTCAAAAAGAAAAAAATCACAATATTTTTGAAAACTTCTTTTTAATCTGTTACTGGTAAACAATTGTGGGAATTCTCCCTTTAACATCCCTTTGTTGCATGCATGTAAATATGTATGTGTCCATCTACCAAGATATAAATATTAAATGTGTCAACTATACTACAGCACGGATACAAAAGAAAAAAAAATCTTCAGAAGACATGCATTTAAAAGGTTTAGCTGTAATCTTCTCATGATGCTTGAAATTAACCTCAAATCACTAGTGAGCCGATGTTGAGCAGAGTCATGCCAGGTCAATGACCAATGTTCCCTTAAGGCCCGGTTTGAAAGAATAATTGTATAAAGACATCACTGTCTTCCCATGAACGCTCCACTTTACATGTGATGTCATAAATGCCGAAGGACCACAAAGCAGATCTTCATAGGAGGCTAAATAACACTCCAAATCCAGCTTCCTTTTATTTAATTCCATAGATAATCCTACCGGTTGAGTACAAACAATTTTCGAAATCCCTTACAGAGATTGTGTTATTACTATATATTTGTCGATGGACATTCACACCCACCAGAAAGTGGTATCGGTAAATGGAGATTCACTTCAGTTTCGGTTTCACACGCCTTTCAGTCTGCAGATCACCCATGCATGACAATAAAGGGTGAATTTAAGGTTATATAGACAAGTAGCTAAGTGTGCATTTATTGGGGATGGAACCTCTGATCTACTAACTGGCTGTACCGAAAACCACGCTTTAGGGTGATGACTTGTTACCTAGTTAAAGAAGTGTTACATTAATTCTATATATATATATATAGCAATATAGCTACTGCCACTGTGCTATGATAGCACTTATATTACTTGTTTTTTATTTAAAAGTCTACCTCTGGCCTTTTCTCAAAGACAACTTTAGCTCAAATGGCCCCTTCAGACAAGAAGCACTGTTAGGATTGCACTCCTGTATGTCTCCTATACCCATCAGTGGGGAAGGATAGTAGCCAACTGAATGCACCGCAACACAAAATGAATCACATAACCAGAGTGTCTGTTGCCCCCATTAAAACGTGCCTCCAGGCAACCTCCAGGAAACCCTGACGCAAGACCCGGCCCTACCTGTGCTTTGATTATATCATCTTTGTCGTCGCCATGTTCCAATTAGCTCAATGGAAAACCTTGTTTATAATATGTTGTAGCCCTATTGGTGCTACCTCATTTTCCTTTTGATTCCACAAACGGCTCTTCTTACTTCTGCTCTCCACTCTCTCACTCTGTTACTGTCCACTCATTTCAGTGTCTGCCATGAATTCCCTTATACTGGACCCTATTTCCACTTCAATCCACCAACACAACCGGCCCTTAACAAATGGCTGCCAAAGGAGTTGCTGTGGTCCCTTTAGAGTAGTTGGGCTCCAGACAGCTGCCCCCTTTTGACCATGTCCTGTTATCTATTGAGATTATTATTTGATGTCCTAAGCAGCTGCTTAAACTGCTTACGATGTCACATCTCCCAACACTTGAACTGGACAGAGGGACAATTTTGCTTTAAAAACCCCTTGGTACTGAAAGGGTTAAGGACAGTGGTTAGAGACATGGCTTTGGGGCAGGGCTATAGGAAGACTGTATGTCACTTTGTGAACCATTGAGAGCTACTTTAAAGATTAATTAAAACTATTAGAAGAACAAAGTATTTTTTACACAAGTTTTATTTTTTGCATACACATTTTTGAGGCACGTGGCATAAGTACAAAAAAGTACTTCCTACCTACCTAGTGGTCCTATTACTGTCAGTTGATTCTGAAAAGATTTAATTTTGGAGCAGTTATGATTATTGCAGGCAAGTGAAAGGCACTTTAATTTTCTGGGTAACTAGTCTATATTTTTTCTACGAGGCATGAATATGCTTGATTGTGTACATGCCTGCATGATGCACTTGGTTGCAAAGCATGCCAAGAGCAGGGGGTAAATTGCACATTTTATTAACATTATTGGCCAGCATGAACAGAGCAATTTTAATAATAATTTTAAAATTACCTTTTAATACACGGAACTGAATTTCCCATCCTAATCGTAACCCTTACTGGTTTTCTAAAATATTTTGGGGATTGTGAAATCATCAGTGTTTTTCTTCCTTATACTCACAGCACCCATCTACAAATAACTTCTTGTAGTTTGTTGTATCATCATGGCTCATACATTTAAGTATAAGCAAGCAGCTCATGCCATTTTTTTTATAGAAAATATACACCATTTAAAGGTTTATAAAACAAAAAGTAATGAATGACACATTCATTCCAGTTTACTCACATTTCCTTAACTACTTAAAACACATAATAGTTGAGTGTAGGAGATGTGGCATGGAAGCAGAAAACACTCTGTCAAAGATGATTCATTTAATTGAGGTAACTGCTCACAAAAAGTGTTCCCAATTTTATTGGCAAAAACGTTTGTTTTTTTTAAACCACAAAAATGTGATTTTATGGCTTGTTGAATTTGTTGAGGTAACTTATGGGTCAAAAAAAAAAATTAAAAAACAAATCACTAATCAGAAGCTCTCTTTGTAAATGCCACCTAAAACAATATATTACCACAATTTACAGTGTGTATTTGTCCCCTTTGTCCCCTTTTAACCTTATTCTTGCTGTCAAAAGAAGTCAAATGATTAGTAATTATGATTTAGGTGTTTCCATTGATTTAACATTAAATATAATATTGTTTTTTTTAAATCACTTTTTCGGTATGTTATTTTACTTCGGTTTTAATAAAAGTATTATGACAGTTGCCTTAGAATAAAAAAAAGGGTTCTAATAGATACAAATTGCATCATTCGTACAGCTAGTACTTTTTTCTCCATTGATCAGAAAGTAAAAACATTAAACAACTTTAGCAATAAAGCTAATTTTAATATATTAATATTTTTTATAATAAAACAAAGTGACAGTTATCCTAAAGTTAACCAAATGTTTAAACCATATATATGTTATGGCAAACTGAATACTTCTCCAGTCCTCTAATTATTTCATATGGCCAAAGAAGGACACTTTAGATTTAGGGTGAACATTTACCAAGACTTTTTGTGACCCGTTGCTTGCTATTTATTTAGCCAAGTAAGGTTTTCGGGAGAAGAATAATGATGTATTTATGGTGTTGCTATACAAATTATTGTGACTTTTAGGGCTTGTTGAGCTTCTACATAAGGGGAGAAGAGAAGGACAGAGGGATTTGGATTTCAAAGAGGGCTTTTCCATCTTAAATAGAGATATTTGGGAGGTATGTGGCCCATGTATTTCATGGGAGGTAATACAACCCTGCGGAAAGTGGGATTTGGTTCCTATTAAAGATGAACGCTGCTAGTAGCCCCTTCAGTAGTGTTATGTAAAATACGGGGGATGTTCAAAGAATTTCCAAGAAGAATTTTTTTAAACTCCTTATTTCAAAACAAATTACATCAAAAACAATTGACATCACTTTTCTACATAGCCACCTTCCTTTGCGATACCCTAACATTGTACCAACTTTCAAATGTCATCAGCAAAAATGTTTTTGGTTAAACTCTTAGCCACTGATGCACCGCTGCTTTCACATCAACATCATGATGGATGCTTCCACTGCATACTCTGCCGCTTGCTTACAGGCTCGTAAAGGCAAACCCACGTTTCATTATCAGTGACTGCAGAAAATCATCACCTTCTTCACGACAACAGGCCATGTGTCAGGAACAAACGCCTAAGCACCCATGTGGCACACACTTTACTGAACTTAAGGCTGTCATGAATCAGGACAGAGGCAGATCAAACACTCACACTCAGCTTTCCTGCAACCTCTTCAACAGCACACACTCAAAGATGAATATGTGCCACCTTCTGCCCCAAAAAGTTTCGCAGCCATCTTCACCCCAGGGTGAAAACGTATACTAAACCAGACAAAACTAGTCACATAAGTCGCTAAGACATGACCAGTTACTACTCCTCCTGCCTTCACCATTTCCAACGGAAATATAAAAGTGTGGAAACTTTTTGAATGTCCCTCATATATAATCTTTAATTTATAAGTAATGGAGCAAAAAAAAGAGAAACCAGTTAGGGCAGTTCAGGCACAGGCTGGTACACGGGCACAGAAAGGATGATAAATGAGGAAGAGGATTATATGAATAGTTGTATGCCCTGCTAACTAATGTTTTGTTTAGGGTTGACAGATTAACATTAAAGTACACCCAAGTTATTTTTAGATGATGTACATATTTTAAAGTCATGTTCAATTGTTTATTTCTACGAACTGTGCTATTTTCATAAAATGTTTCCGTAAACATGTTTGACATAAAGATTAATACTAATTGATTTAGTACTTTCATATATCCTCCATTGTACTTTTCATATCTGATTTCAGCAATGATGGGTTTAAGGGCATGGGTGTTACCAACCGCAGGCAGTTATGAGGTAATACTAACCTTCTTGCTACATCACCAAAAGCACACAAACAATAAAATGCTCTAGGTAGGTTAAAAACAATATGACTGACTGGTTATACTAATAACACCATGTTCTCTGCAGGAGGAAGCATCTAATTATGAGTTATCTGTAAGGATCATTCAAGCTCAGAATATTCATGGCACAGATATAGGTGAGTAATGAGGGCCATATAATGGAAAATATGTTGTATTCGCTTATAAAGAGACTGAAGAGTCACCCGAGTATGTGTGGGAAGCTTATCTCCTTCTTATACTTCTACTGGTTCCAGAAGAGGGAAATGGTGGAGAAGTCCTTGTGATAAGATGAGTGGAAAACTCCAGGATAGGAAATTGTCCAGATAATACTCCTTCTGCCACAGGCTGCCACCGATCTCAGCTTCCATGAGATGAAGTTGTAAAGGAAAACAACCAAAATAATTACACTGCTAGATAAACAAGAAGTAAAAGCTATATGCAGTATCAATGAATAATTATATTATGGTAAAAGCTGCACCAGTGACAATTCCCCATTATGGCATCATGGGAAGAGCATAGACTGGATATGAGTATATGTGTGACAGCCGGGGCTAATCTTTAGCCTTGCCTACTTCCAACTGCATAGGAAATCTGTTCTACTATATAGGCCCTTAATACAGATTTATCTAACTGCGTATTATGCATTGGTTACACTCTCACCAGTTGTGTGATTGCTCGAATAATGCATATTTTTAATGTTAGAGGATGCACTGCAAAAATTAACCCTTGTACAAACATCATAGGCATTTATTCACTAAATAGCAGGATGAAGAACATCCCCTCATGACATTAACTGTGCAGTCTGAAGATTCTTTCCTCCTGTCAATTCACTCTTTAGCAAATAACCTATGTTCTAACCCAAAGTTATAAAACAGTTGCCTTGGATATACAGCAAAAAGAAGAGTCAGAGAATGTACAATTAACATTTCATGCAATTCTCCGTTGCAGTTACCAAACCGGACTGCTATGTATGTCTCTGGCTTCCAAGTAGTTTGCAGGAAAAAAAGAAAACCAAGACCTTATGGAATTGTAAGAACCCTGTCTGGAATGAGACCTTCCACTTTAGAATACACAGTCAGATCAAGGTATGAAATGTGACAAAAGGCCAAGCAAATAAACTAAAGACCCATTTTGACCTCTCTGTATTAGCAGAAAGAAGTAGTAATTTGTAATAATAATAATAATTGTATTGTGGATAATTTTATGTGTTGTTACCTTCTTGCTGGAGATTAACATATAAAGCTTCTGCCTTTAGCTCTTACATCTTGGTGAGCTAGAGGTCTTGGACTGTCCACAACTTATTCCCAACACCAGCAAGAACACACTAATGCTTCTTTTTGGTGAATCCTATTGAGAACTTGCTATGGAAGTCACTCATCTCTCTGTACAGAAAGAAACTGAAAGTATACCTAAAATATCTTGATATCCTATTGGGAGTCCTTAGCAGACAAGTGAAGACTTCTTTGCTGACCATACATGGACTCTGCAGATTAAAATATAAAGGAAAGAAATGACAGAAACTGGCTTTTGACAGCAGAATATATTTATAGCTAAAATGAATAGATGTCTGACCATGTTTCCTAAACTGTTGTGAAGTAGTCTTAGTTAGACAGGACAAGGCTAATTATTTTTATCTATCTGAAGTCATGCCATCCCATAAATGTGTAAAAGTGTCAGTCACTCAGTAAATCTGCTGCATTATCTCGACCAGGTGTTTGGAACATTGGTCCTCTAGTTCCCTCAATGGCACAGTAGCACTTCTTCCTACTAGCAAAGACCTGAAAGACAGACACTAATTGGTCTACCTGTGCTTATCCAAAGAGGCAATGTGGTGAGTCTTGAGTGCTCGATTCAATCACCAGCTTAAGCCTTTATTGGTGTTGAAGTTGGAGCCATTCAACACTCTTACTAAAACCAAAGCAGCTATTGTGAATCTAAGACCCTGACTGCTAAAAATGGTATATTGAAATCAATAGACAGTATTGGCACAACGTATATGGAAACATGTTTAAACATATATTTCTGAGCATAAAAAAATATATATTATGCCAGGATATGACACATAAATTGCTATTTTTTCAGCAGTTGTTACACATTTTCAGATTTGTGCTCTGGGAGCATTGTCGGTCATTGCATCGAGCCCAAGGAGTTACTCTGATTTAAACTGTACCAAATTTCTTAGCGTTCATACATTTTTATATCCCAAGAACATCCTGGAGTTGTCATTGCATGATGCAGACACAGGGACTGAAGATGACCATCTTTATACAGTGAGCTATGATTTGGGAAATGTTACACTTGATAATCCAGTCCTGGAGACTTTCACTTTTAATAAAGAGGTGAGTGTCAGACCTTTCATTTTGAGGTGTGTTATCGAACCTTTCAAATTGTCTTCAAATTATAGTCAGTTTTCATAACACACGTCTCAATTTTTTCATATGACTTCCCTCATGTATTTGTGAATTGAAAAACTATAATGTTCTACAGCTAGTTTTAAGTTCACCGAGACTCTTCTGCAAACAACTTCATATAATGATGGAATTTCTTTGCTACCCAACACATACAAATTCATTGTTCCAGCAACACATTTACATGAGAGGAACAGAGAGGGTGGTTAGGGACAGAGAGGGTGGTTAGGGGTGTATTTGGGTAGGAGGGTAGAGATATAAGGGGGTGCAGAGTTGTTGAGGGCTCTGTAGGGCAGCAGTTTGAATTTGATTTGGAAGGGTATGGGGAGCCAATGGAGCGACTGGCACAGAGGAGCAGCAGATGAGGAACAGTAAAAGAGAAAGATTAATCTAGCAGCAGTGTTGAGGACAGATTGGAGTGGTGAAAGGCAGGAGAGGGAGTTGCAATAATCCAGGTGGGATATCACAAGGGCGTTGGTTAGTATTTTGGTAGTTTCTTGTGTGAGAAATGGGTACATTTGGGACATACTTTTCAGGTGAAGGTGGCAGGATTTGGTGAGCGATTGGATGTGAGGGATGAAGGAAAGAGCAGAGTCAAGTGTGACACTAAGGCAGCGAACGTGGTCTGTTGGTGGTAAAGTGGAGTTTTCAATGGTGACAGAGATGTCAGGAGTTATGGATGGAGGGGATGGTTAGATAACCATAAGCTCAGTCTTTAAGATGTTAAGCTTCAGGTAATGTGACGCCATCCATGATGCAATCCCAGAAAGACAGTCTGCAATGCAACTTAGAAGAGATGGAGAAAGGTCAGGAGAGGAGAAATAGATTAAAGTGTCATCTGTGTAACGGTAGTATTGGAAGCCACAAATATGAGTTATCCAAGTGAAGAGGTGTATATGGAGAATAGTAGAGGCTCAAGAACTGAGCCCTGAGAAACACCAACAGATTAGCGATAGGAGAGGGGAACAATACATTGCCACCCAGTATTAGATAGAACCAATTAAATAATCACTGGTTTTAGGACAAAAACTATTAGTTAAGCGATTATTTAGTTTAATTCAAAAGTATTCACCATTTGTAGCCTTTATTGTGTGTGTTTTTTGTATTTTAGCGTGGCGAACAGCTTCAGGTAGAATTCACTATGCTGCCAATGTAAGTATTTATAAGAAAACAAACTCATAGTAGAGATATCTTACCCCAAAATAAAGCTGCTAGACTTTTAAAAGGATATTTACATCCTTTACTGATGTCTAGATGCTTGATTTTCACTTTCAATTTACAAAATATCACATGAGCGGTGGCTCAGAATCTGATGGAGGGCAAGCAAGCACTTTTAAGGTTTCAGTGGAAAGTGACCTTTACTAAATCATAATTCACTGAGTATTAATGAGAAAACGATATATTGTTTTGATTATTTTTATAGTATTATTTTATTTTTTAGCTCAGAGCCAAAGAAGACAGTAACAACCAATGGAGTGTTAGTGGTAGGTGTCATCCCATTATGCCTTGCTGTGCCGATAATAATAATACAAAATAACCTGAATGTCAGTGTCTTCTTCTTTAGATGCTCTCATGTACTTTAATATTACGGTAATTAACAACAGGGGTCAGTAATCTTTGCAGTTTTTGGTTGTGGGATATAATTTCCATCTTGGCGGTTCACCCAAAACCTGTAAGGCAGTTGTCCATTTTTTCACTCAAACCCGTCTCAGATCTCTCTGATGATGGGATAAACAGAACACACAAAAGTTTTGTCATCTTTCGTTAAGCAACAACTCCGCATGGATGTCATATTATGTCTTGAGTTGTGAAGGGGTTAAAAGTTTCTATGTTTTTACAGCTTCTGAAATAATGCTAAAATTACTGGTTTTAGTTTATTTGCTTAATATGTCACAGATTAATTAATATTATGAATTCATACTCATAAAGTCCTATTATGATAACCCTGGACAAAAAATCTATTTTAATTGCTTATCGTATTCTGTCTAGTATACATATTGAGGATTCCGTCACACTCTGTTGCCATGTATTGCTTTAACCAACACCTATATCAAGTTAACCTGATTTTGGCAAGCCCTGTCTAATTCAAACATGTTGATTACTGTGGAGCTGAACCATGTATTTGTTAAGCCATAATGCCCCTTTTTACATTTTTGGTGTACCCACATGAATTAGACTTTTTTTTTTCAGGACAGAAATACATAAAATTAGAAATACATTCCCTTGGGGATCTCTCTTAGATCCAGTGGAATCCAATGATATCATGATGGCATTACTAGAGTGCCGTTAACCTTTTTCAGATTAGCTTTGCATTTTGATCAGGAAGTAGGACTTCATAGCCCATGCATTACTAATATCAGTACCAGCAGTGTGGTGATTAGAGGTCCCACCAGGGTCGGGACAGACCTCCCTGGGTTTCTAACCCTTGCTAAAAAAAAAAGGGAAAAAATGAAGAAAAACGCAAAAAATGGACCCAAATATCCGCCCGAAAAGAACAAGGGAACGGGCGAATACGAAGGTATTTTTGTGCATGAAGACAAACAAAAAGACTTGGCCGTGCCTGAGTCTAGTTTCTACTTGGACACCTAACAGAAGGGAATCCCCTCTTGCGACATTTAAATACCTTAAATACCTGTCACATTGGCTGAAATGGAATTCATCAATCTCTGCAAATGAATACTTCCATTTGCAAGCAGCCCTCTTGGTAGGCTGAGCTCATGTAAATGTTAATTATGTGTTGTAAATATAGGTAATGTTCGAACAGGTTTTGCAACTTTAATACTGTACTTTTATGAGTACTAAGGCATCCCTCAAGATTGTAAACTTGTGAGCAGGGCTCGGGTTATCTTAGTCTGCCAATTCTCACCTTGTCATTTTCCTTGAATATATGAATTGTATTAAGCGCTGCGTAAACTGTTGGCGCTATATAGATAAAAGATAATAATAATGATACCCAGCGCTGATGACAAATGAGGTATTACTAAGATCAATTTTGAATCTCTCAAGGAACCATGGGTGGATCAGTGATCTCACAATATTGTATAACATAACTAAATATCTAGTGATATCTGCAAATAATTCAAATTCAAATTGATCGTTTCTTCTCCTTCACGTGTGGTAGAGTAGTACACATAAAGAAAACAGAAGTACTCCATATGGTAAAAGTACTAAGACATACAAATATGACTTCACTTTCATGGCGTCTAAATATTTTTCAGTGTCCTGAAATGGCTGCTCTAGAAGTCCAAATTGAAAAGGCAAAAGTGGAAAAATGTAAACGTAAGTCTGCTGTTTGTCTACTTAGTACAAGGTAAATATCAGATACAGACACAACGTATATAGCAGATCCTGCTGAAACCATCCAAGTTTAGTAAAATTAGTATAAGAGGATATTCATTAAATCCAAACTTCATTAGTTCCCAAATTGGTGATTGTTGGATGAATTTCAAGGATCTACTAGCATAAGCCCAGCTACAGCTGTAATCATTAACGAATAGTAGACTCGTTAACTGTTTAGAAATCACTTTTTTTTATTTTATTTATCTAATTTAATCAATCTGGAATAAAATAGAAATGGGTTAAGTGAACAGATAACAAGATGATGACAAATGGGTTTCTCTGCACTCCAGGCTTCACTGTAATTTCCACCTGGAGTTTGAGCATTCTGCCTATACCTGATCACATTTCAGATAATAATTCACCTCTAGAACCCATAGTGTTCTTGTCTGTGACACACAATGACACAATGGCTGCCCTTATTGTGGAAAGTTACTTTATATATTCCAGTAAGGGGTCACAGGCTCATAGGACATATTCTTACATTATACCCAGCATGATACTTCTAGAGTTATTGTGTTACTGTTTACTGTCCATTTACTTTGAAGAGCCACATCTTGTTACAAATCTTGCCTTTGTTGCACATTCTATAGTTTTCACTTAAATATCATGTGTTCTCCTTCATTAATATAAAGGCTGGGGGAAAAAACAAACAAATGGGGAAGAATAATAATCATAATAGGAAATTAAGGATAAAGAGGCAATTAATCGGTTTTTTTTTTTTTGTAATTATTCTATTTTTAATCATTTAACAGCCCCAAGCCTTCCTGTCCTCTGCACAGAGGTATCAAAAGCCAGATTATGTTCCCCTTCAATAAAATAAGTATACAACAGAGTGTATTCTTACCGAAAGTAAGGGCTGACTGGAGACCTAAGGCAAATATTATAGTATTTCCATATCTTTCATTGCCATCAATCACATTAACTGTATTTTTCTTAGATAAAACAGAGCTAGTGCTGACTGTGAAAGGCTCCTATGAGGATTCACACAGAACTATGTTCATTCCAAATATCACAACTGGATCGAGTTCAAAGGAAACGTTTGAGTTTCATTATTCCAGAGACTCGGCCGCAGAACTGACAGCTAGTCTGAACAAAGTTTATCCGGTTGTGGATGTCACCTTTGTAAGTTCCATCAATGCTTTTTTTTAAAGTGTTCAAAAAAAAATGAATGCACCAGAATATAATATAATATATTATAATGTACAGACTATGAAAAGTATACAGGTAGAGGAATAAAATAAATAATAGTAACTGACAAAGAAATTAAATAAAAAAAAGAGGAGCCAACAGATATAAAACGACACATGTTGAAAAATGTGGGAGGCTTAACGAGAGGGTACCATGGCTTTTTAACAAGAATTATAGGGCACTGAAATGTAGTACAAAAAAACACACTACCTTTCCTTGTTGTCAATGTGAAGTTGTGAGTATACTGGTGTAATGGGAAACACTGTTTTTATACAGCTACAGTAATGGGGCCTGATGCCACTGTTTGCCCTATCACCAATGCTTACCTGCATTATTATTTAGGTAATTTATATATCGCCATCATATTCTGCAGGGCAGTACAATTTGGGCATGAGGTCTCCATTTGGGCATATACCTCCATTCTTAATGGTCTAGGTTGGATAGCTTCCTCCTTTAGATCTTTCTCCCCTTGTTTCTCCATAAATGCATGTGGGACACTAAGGACATAACTCATAAACCACAACCTTGAATATTTTCCAATATGTAGATTAGTGGGAAGCAGGAGGAGACCAACACAAAGGTCCATATCTCCATTTTACCAATGAGACACCCAACAGTGTGGGTTGATTATGAAAAAGTGTTAAATTGTGTGTCCAAGGGCTGTCCATTTACCCGAGGTGATAACAAATACACGCCATAAATGTATATAACCATCATTTTATTTTCCTACATACAGAGTAATGAAGATGACCATTTGAACCTAACCACAGTGCCACTTAATGTGATCTCTCCCGACAATGAAACCAATGTCCAGTTACCCGCGATGGAGGCAAGTGAACCATTCCACGTATAAAGTGAAATATAAAGGCTGGTAACATTAAAAGTTTTAGACCTTTTTTAGGGGGAATTCCAACTAGCATGCCTGTTATGGCTACATTTCTAAAATAGTGAAGAATAGTGTTCTTTGACATCAAGACCCTCCCAATGTTTTCTAGACTAGATGCAGGTTCAGGATTTAACCAGAAGAATGTAGAACAAACCAGGACTTCTATATATCATTGCTTGAACATGTGAAGATTTAGTCTTAGTTTTTAATCATTTCGCCTAGCCCTGTCCACTCTGCACCCACTCTCCATCCCTCCTAAGCCCCTATGCATGGCTAGCCCTGTCACTTTATCTCAAACATGCCCCTTCTGCTTCCAGTAAAGAGAAGTAGAGCTCCATTGGGGAGCTATGGGAAGTTCACAGGTATGATCACATTGGTAATACATGACCCATGTATGTGAAGACCATGATACATTTTAATTTAACCCTAGATATTTTTATTGCCTTAGCTGTCTTAGCAGGGAGTACATTTTTACACATCTGTAGTATCTGTTTGTGTTGGAATGTAAATTTACACAAAAGATAGCAAAAATAATATTATTTTAAGCACTCAAAAACTATGTTACATTATTTTTTTGTTCAGAACAAGCCACTGGAAATGCAACTGAAGTTAAACGAATGGTAATGTATTTTATCTCAACCCTTTCAGTCCATTAAATACACGCTGTAAGTAAGGCTATATCATTTTAACATGGAAACTGTATATTTCATTTGTGAAGGAGAAAGACTCTTCTCACCATCTGTGCCCAGATTATACAATCAGAAATATGATGACAAATGGTCCTAGACGGGCTACAAAATTAAGCCCCCCCCAGTGCTTTCATAGACATGCTTATAGGACTGCAGCCATTATTTGCAACCTCATGATTGCTCTGCCCCCACTTGGCCATATACTGAGCTTGTAATGTAGCATAAGGTCAAAAGAAGACCTTATGAGCCTCCATATCTACGGGTAAGCAGAGCAACCGATATGTCTATACGAAGAGAGTAAAATGTTTTCTGAGATATGTAAATCTATGATGTACACTGTGTGATCTCATACAAAATCTGATGATGCTGATGTCATGTGACATCATGGACAAATCCCTGTCCAAAGTAGTTACAGTATGATTACACCTGAGTTCATGTAGTATGCTCATGACTACAGCAGTTATTCCCCAATACTTCATGTAGTGACAGTTATATTAAAATATTATGATATTATTATTATTATGCAGTTTTTTATGTTTTACAAAAAATACAGACTAGGGAAGCATACAAAAGCATGAAAGGCATACAGATTCAGATTCCCGCGTTGCTGCTTGAATAATAATTACCAATAAATACACATATCAAAGCAAGAATTCAGTGCATACCCAGCAAATACCATCCAAAAAACATCTATCTAAGGCATAAATATTGGGGATTCCATCACACATATGTGGCCATATATTGCTTCGCCCGCCACTATGTCAAAATACCCCAAGTTTGGCAAGTCCTATCTGATTTTGGCTATATTGCTTACCAAGGATGCATTTTAACCCAAGCAGACTCTTAAGCTATGTTTTTTTTATATATTTTACAGCCTGGAGAAACTGGATGTACGTCTAGGCTTCAATTTGTGTGATCAAGAGAAGGCATTTTTGGTCAAGCGACAAAAGGTTGTAGCTGCAGCACTAAAGAAAGTTCTTCAATTGCAGGATGATTTGGTGGGGGAAGAGGTAAGTGAGCCAATGGATTTCTTCCTTTTCTTATTAAAAATCGATGGATTACACCCCAGACAGGACAGAAACAGCTAGCACTACCCCAGACCTTAAAGTAAATAAAAGGTTTTGTACACGATGGTGGAGAATGAGGAAACATGGATGACGACTTTAAAAATAAGCAATACATTGGATAAAGTGGTTGGAGCATACATCAAAAGTATTACTGCAGAAAGGCAGTGATAGGTATAGCTGGAGGTCTGAGTGCGTAATGATTATTACTGAGCAGAAGAGGGATTTCTGGACAGGGACACCCATGTTCACAAACATGTTAAAAGATAGACTGAGCATCCCCCTCATGGTTGTTCACTGCACCTCTCATCCAAATGAAGATGACCGCATAGTTCTACGGTTTCTCCGTGGTAGAGTATTTTTTGTTGGCTGGAAGACCAACTAAAGACAGCAAGGCCTCTGAATTTCTATCATTCACAAGAGGTAAAGTGGTACCTAAATTTACCAAAATGTCCACCATAAATACTTAAGCTGGCTACATCTGCTTCTAGTTGAACAACATCTGAAGATCTCCATTTGGCCATACCTCGGAGTAGGTAGCTATGGCTGCAGCCACGGATTGTTGATGCTCCATATTCTGCCTGCTAAATCTGATTAAGTTGGAGAACTCTTTAGTATAGAAATGTTGTGATTATCCCACATCTCTTAGATTGTTGCTTCCCTTTCATGCAGATTCCTGTTGTGGCTGTCATGGCAACTGGTGGGGGAGCTCGAGCCATGTCTTCTCTGTACAGCCACCTGTGTGGCCTGCAGAAGATGGGTCTCTTGGATTGTGTCACCTATATGGCAGGGGCATCTGGCTCCACATGGTAAGCAAAAATCTGCCCATGCTATGATGAAGTGAACTGCCACCTTCACAGCAGACACCATACCTGGGAACTCTCTGGTCTTGACATGCCCCGCTCCCTGCCCATTTTCCTGCCGTTAGCGGGAAACCCTCCAAACGTCAGTGGGACTGCCCCCGACATCAGCGGGAACTCCCACTGATGTCAGCGGGACATCCCATCGACGTCACGGGACCACCCGCTGATGTCAGTAGGCAGTCCTGACCGCGTCCCGCAAAGGAAGTCTCTGGGTAGCCGGAGCCCAGAAGTTCCCAGGTATGGACACCACTCTCACCGCTGTAGAGAAAAGCCTGCTTCTGAAAGCTGTGAGGCTGATCTTACATACTACCTACATAATGCCTTAGTAGTCCATCCCACTATATGTGCATTGGCTAAAAAGCTACCATTCTGGCCATTGCTTTGGATAGATGACTAATGAGACAGAGGTTGTAATTTGGTATCTTAACCAAAATTGTTAGCTATCATATATTTATATTTAATTTTAAACATATGGCACAGATGGTCATATCTTACTAACATAGGTCCATTTTTACTAGTTCAGTCAAGAGGCAAAATAAAAACTGATAGGAGATAACCATTACCCATAACTAGGTCTTACAGGCCATGCCCATGTCTATAGTGTCCACCTGTAAAAGCCCATGCAAAGTGGCCTTTATTAGCTGTCAGATAATGAACACCAAATACTTTAAATGGCCTATTTCAGGTTGCCAGAGGTAAAATTAAAAGAAAAAAACCCTTAAAGGATCAGTTAAAAATCCCAGGCAGTCTCAAAGAACGCATATCAAAGTACTTTATAAGTACTGCAATATGCATTCTCCCAGCTCCCTGCCTCCTCCATGGTCTTGTCACTGAATGCCTGATTGCATGCATATTATGGCTGGACTGTCCCTTTAAATGTATCAAAACAAGAACAATTACAAACAGTTCTATTAAAGCATCCAATTAGTTAAAACCAAAAATCAGAGTGACAGGATGCTTGATATTCAACTTTATTTTACACCAACCATCTTTTAGGACAATGAGCAAGTTATACGGGGACCCTGATTGGTCACAGAATGAGATGTCTGAAACAATAAATGATGCAAAGAAATACATCACCAAAAAGAAAACAGGCACATTTTCAGTGGAGCGACTGAAATATTATCGTCAGGAACTACATCAAACATCTAAGGAAGGCCAGAAACCCTCCTTTACGGACCTGTGGGGGCTGATGCTTGAATCAATGTTCGATAAAGGGGTAAGAATGATTTCAAGTTAATCCAAATAATTCAACAGCAGGACAGGAGATGCTTCCTCGATTTGTGTCTCACTTCATTATACTGTTATTTTTAGTGCCTTTAACTGAACCCAATGTTTCTTGACATCTACCCAATGTTTCTTGACTAGGGTTTTATTTCAAATGAGTTTTTATTGGAAGGTTCTGGTTGCAGAGAGCACTTGGCTGGAGAAAGAGTGGTTTATGATGGGTTGACTATTTAATAGATCCTAAAGGCATCATTATGTATGCTGGACCCATAGGGCTGTGGCTACTATTAAACCAAAGAATAGGGGTATTTTTAAACTGCTTATTGTACATGAACATGAGTACATATATACTTGGCTGTGTTCAGAACTGGAGAAACCTATCTTTTAGGGTTAAACTTAGCTCCTATGGGCTCGGTGGAAGGACAGATGTTTACCCTTTTGTCCTATTCGCTTGTCCTTCCATTCCAGTCAGAGGGATTAAGATGACCCATCATCCAATCCATTGTTGGCCATGATGGTTCTCAATTGAGTTCTGGCATCTGGGAAATTGTCCTGATTGTTATTTAATCATTTCCTCATATAGTTACAGGTACTATCATAATAATACCCTAATTCTAAAGAGGTAATACGTTTCATCACTCACTTTATTAAGCATTTCAAACATTTCACACTATGAAGAAGATATGCAGCGTCTAAGTAGTGGATCAACGATCATAACCTTTGGATGTGTGCAGAAACAGATATGGTGACAAGAACAGAGTTGTGTATGGAACCAGCACATTCTGTTAATTCCAATGTTGAGATTAGAATGCTGACAGGCATAGCAAGGTGTGAACTGTATTAAACAATAGAAGAACTATTCAGCATGGAAAAGGTTTAACGTATAGAAAGCCTGTATTCTACATCTATAACACATTGGACAAATAATTACATATAGTTTTTTTATTTTGTGAAGAGAAATGAAAGCAAGCTTTCAGATCAGAAGGCAGCACTGGAAAATGGCCAGAACCCTCTGCCCATTTACCTAGCCATAAACGTTAAACGTGGCAACATCAGTACACTGGATTTTAAAGGTAACCAGCATATTTCATTTATAGGTACTCAAATAAAAATGAGCCCCATAAGCATCAGCTCAAGAATAGCTCATTATGCGCTAAAAGTTATTTGACGTTAAATATATATCTACTTATATGGCACTTAAAAGTTTTGTCATGCCTCCATATTTCCCATGTGTATTCACCCCATCAAGCACATTCTCCAGCATTGTGACAGGGTTACTTACTAACAGACCCATTGATGGAGAACAGCAGAACTTCCTAAGAGTAATTAAAGCACCTAATGTTTTCAGAATGGTGTGAGTTCACCCCTTATGAAGTGGGACTCACCAAATACGGCGCTTCCATCCGCACCGAGGATTTTGGAAGTGAGTTCTACATGGGCCGTCTGATGAAGAGGCATCCTGAACCTCGGATCTGCTACCTGCAAGGTATTCTTTTAATCATTTTCATTGTTTTCATTTACCTTTTATATCACCTCAGTGTTATCTAATTACTCAACTTAGCCAGCGCAGGTTTTCAAGATACCCCTTACATAAACACAGGTGTGTAATCCATAGGAGAACCATCCACTGAGGGTGCAGCTGATGTCTAAATATACAATAACATGGATACAATTAGTTTGTTCTTCACATAACCTCAGATTCCACCAATTATGTAAATGCAGTTCTGTAAAGAAATTCAGCTTGATCCTGGTCTTTATATTTTGGTTATAGGGTTATGGGGTAACGTCTTCTCTCTGAACCTGGTGGACACTTGGTATCTCACCACTCAGCTGGACACCTTTTGGGAACACTGGATGAAGCACAGAATTAAGGATATTGGTATGATATCTTCTGTCTACCTTATACGTGTCAGAACCTTCATCTGAATTTTCTTTATCCAATGTTAAAACAATGTCATAATTTGATATATCACTAAAAACAAATAATGCATTATCTATGTTACCGTATGAAAATAAATAAATGTATGAGTAATAGTATTGTTTATAAAAATACTCTGGCAAACACTTCATGTAGAGCATGGTGATCAATTTTAAACCATAAAAACGTGTACATTTGTACAAGTTGTAAAACAGTTGTAGGTAAGAGCATAATGTGTTTTTTTCATTACATCTTCTGAGCAATTTACTGGTTTAATTTTTCTTTTTGTTGTTTTGTTTTTTCATCCAGATAATGAAGACATAAGGAGGAGGAGGGAAGAGGCACACACAAAAACCCATCTATTCACCCCATCAAGCACATTCTCCAGCATTCTGACAGGGTTACTTACTAACAGACCCATTGATGGAGAACAGCAGAACTTCCTAAGAGGATTTCATTTGCATAAGGATTATCACCAGCATTCACAATTCCGCACATGGAAAGGTGATCCTTGTACCCCCATGATTTGGTTAGAATGCAGAAGCTAAAGGATAAGGAGATATTCTGCAAAGGCTTTATTTTGGGCTTCTCATGTCAGAAACCACTTTATTTTTAGCTGGATTGCGTGTTTCAAAATAATTATCTATTTCTGTTGGTTGGCAACAGACCTTAACATGGCATTCCAAAAATGATGTAGCCTACTAAACATGGACATTTGTACAGTGACACCCCTCTACTTTTCCTTAGGATATAGTGACCATGGGTTTCCCTCAATATGGTAGGGTAGGCCCTGGTAGGTATTTCCCTTACTCCTCATCCACATTTGCCTTTTTCAGTTTTTTCACTTAATATTAATTGTGAAGTCTTTTTTTGCAAAGTTAACTATTAAACTAAAAATAAACCCATTTTCAAATAGGTATCAGTAAAGATTATGCTGCTTTTTTTTAGAATATGTGTTTTGTAGAAAAACTGCATAGTAGAATGATGACTTTTAAATAATTCACTTTCCATTTGTTTGAAAATGTGATGTCCATGTGGAAGGCTTGGGGACCAATGCCATCCACCTGGAATCTTTATGGATCCTTTCAATGTTTCAAACTACCTAGTAATGCACATCTCCACTCTATGCCTCCTAGCTGACATTAGGCATGTTGAACTAGTCTGAAAAACACTGATCTATGAGATATTGGAGAACACATATTGTTTGTTGGTATGTTTTCCAGATACGCATTTGGACATCTTCCCCAATAAGCTCACTCCACTGGCTGACAATCTATGCCTGGTGGATGCTGGCTACTTCATTAATGCCAGCTTCCCCCCTTTACTGAAACCAGAAAGGAAGGTGGACATCATCCTATCTTTTGATTACACTTTAGACACCCCACTTCAGGTTAGTACTGAGTGACCTTGAATTGCTCCTCAGATGTCTTCTCGAGCAGAAATAAAACAATAGTTATTCAGTGTTCTAGTTATAAGAGAATGCATTATGAGTTAAGTGTGATTTTATTTGCATCCTTCCCACCTCTGTAATGTACTTGTTGGCATAGTATACCATCTTTTTTTTTAATTTTTTTTTTTTATTGTTCTTTTTAAGAACAAAAGATCCACGTCACTTGTACATATCAACGTATTACAATAACATCACGTAGATACAAAAAGATATATAAACAAAACAGTTCCAATATCAATATGCAAAATGTATACCATCTTTTTTAAAATATTAAATGTGCTTTAAAGTTTGGGGGAACAGCAGGGAGTGGGTCAGACTCCATAACGACTTATTAATCAGTACTCGTTTCCAGATTCTTTAAGGCTTTTTGGTAAAAATGTTTACTTCATATTTTATTATTGTCCCACAGAGATTTAGACCTGGAGTCCCCGGGTAAAGCGCTACTTCCCTGCGCCAGTTCCCCTCTTACGCCCCTCCTAAATCTGGGGTTAGCCCCGCCCATATTCATGGATACCCTACCCCACAGATGGCTAGCCCCACCTCCACAGATGGCTAGCCCCACCTCCACAGATGGCTAACCACTCCCCCAGCAGACAGCCCTTGTCCTCTTTAAAAAGTACAGAAGTAACAATGTACGGTATTACATCATTAAAAATTGGACTTACAGAACACTCATAAATCACAGATGACTATGCCTAGATTTTGGTAATATAATGTGAAATAATATGTAACCTTTTTCTGTCTTGTATTCATTCTGACAATACAAAAAATTATATTTAATAAATAAAGGAGTTTTGAAACCAATGTGTAAAGGCAATTATAATACGGTAATTTAAGGCAAGAATAAGCCATCCACTGTGCCTTTTATACATGCAGGCACTGGAACAGACCTGTACATACTGTGAAGCACAAGGCATTTGTTTCCCAAAAGTATCACTGAGTGAAGAAGAAAGGAAGAAACAAAAAGAGTGCTATGTTTTTGTTGATGATGATAATCCTACAGCTCCCATAGTGTTACACTTCCCCCTTGTAAATGACACGTTCAGAAAATATAAAGAACCTGGTAAGTGTTATCATTGCTGTAATTTTATTCTTTCTCTGTAAGTTTGCCCTTGTCATTCATGTTTATAGATGACATATATATATTTACATGTTCCAAATTAGGCATGATTCAGCATGTGGTCTGTAGCTCATTCAGATAGAGGATCTCTGGCTCAGTTGAGCAGGGGACCATTTGGCTCACCTGAGGCTGGAGGTCTTTCAAAAAAACTAGTTGTTCTTTTATCAACTTAGTAGCCTTCACTTAGATGACTTGTCTTGAATTAGGTGATTCAACTCAGATTGGATGAGCTGGGTATTGTTTGGCTTGAATGGGGTGGATTTTGTAAGCTTTTTTAGATTTATAGTCTTTGGCTTGAATGAGCTGGAGTGTTTTTGGTTGGAGGATATTTCTCCCACAGGTATTGTTTGGATTTGACAAGCTAGAGGGTCACTGGCTTGCATTAGCTAGATAGTCTGTGGCTTGGGTGAGCTAGCGGGTCTCTGTTGTGAGTAGGTAGAGGATATTGGCTAGGTTGAGTCAGAAGGTCTTTGGCTTGTGTGATATTGGTTGTATGTAGCTTGGATGAGCAGACTGATCTTTGCTCAGGTGCGCTTCAGGCACTTTATGCAAATGTGATGCATTTCCCCGTGAAATACCAGAATACTAGAAAAGTATTACCTATAGCACTATCATAACAACAAATGATGCCAACAGTCCGAGGTCCCCCGACACCAGCAGCCGCCACCTGGATCCTCTGCCTTTGACGCCGACTGCATGGTTTCTCGCACAAACAGGCACACGTGAGCCCCCGTGTGGCCAATATCGCCTGTAAAGAATTCCGTCGTCTTCAGGACCCATACAGCCTCTCAAAGAGACATGACCTTCCTTCTTCACCTATCCCTGACCTCGGCTTTGTGTACTGACTACGCCAACTGAATGTTTACGTGTTCCACATTTATTCAGCCTTGTGTTCCTGCCTGCCATATTTCCCTGGTGGTCATTATCAAGTTCCCGCACTGCTGGTTTTATAGCCTTGACTGTAGTATTCTTTACCCAGAAAATGTTATTCACAAAATCAAAAATGCAAACTTTAGGCAGATACATTTGATTTCATAAGAAAATCTACTGAAAAGAAACCATATTGTATATATGATTGTGAACAAACGTAAGATAATGTAAAGTTAGTTTATTAAATATTAAAGTTAGTATATACATGCACAACTCAAAAAATATTGATTAATAAATGAGATTTATTTTCTAGGTGTCTTACGAGCTCAAGAGGAGATGTCGGAAGGCAATATAGATGTGACTAGCTTCTTTTCTCCTTATTTGTTGACAAACTTTACTTACAGCGAGAGTGACTTTGATCGTCTAATGAAACTGACCCAGTATAATCTTCAGAACAGTAGCAACTTAATCTTAGATGCCATGCGCACTGCCGTAGAAAAAAGGAAGAACAGGAATCTCTTAAACAAGATGTATCAAAATAAGACTCAGACTAAAGCTTAATTCTTTCCCAGAGGGAAGGCCTGCAGAGGTAATAGACAATGGTTTTGTCTCAAAGCTGAAAAGCACATCAAAAGCACAGAATTTTGGCCAAAGACAACTCAACAGGTCACATGGAATAAGCAACAAGAAAATCTAGAGAATGTCTTGAACAGATATCTTATGGTGTCAGTGATTGATATAGGTTAGGTAGATGAGAGGGCTATTTTTACATTTTTAACATTATGAAGCAAACATAAAGAAACACAGGACAATAACAGACAACTTGCAGAGACAAGAAAGCATTTGTACTGTGAAAGTTGGATTGTATTTTAAGAGGTACAAAATCTGTGTACATGTTCCCAAAAATTAATAAAATGTTAACTAATTTCATGGATGTTTAGTTTTGTAGAATATTAATGCTAAAAATCTATGTTGGAACAATATTCGCATGCAGGCATGGTTTGGAGAGATAGGTGACTGCAGCCAGTATGGTTGACACTGGAGCTTTGGCTTCAAGGTGCCACTTCTACTCTTGACCCAATGGGAGACCAGGATCAAGTATGGACCATATTACTACTTAGTATTAAGTGTAGAACAGTCACCATGGCAACCAATGGTGTGTTCCACGCTTAGCTTGTTTATAAATTGGAACATAGGTATTTTTTCCACATCAGTGGAAAGCCAGGTACAGCAGAAGTGCTATTCATGTCCCTTGTTACTTATTTTGTTTGTACAGAGGTCCAACAGGTATACTCACAGGGTATTTTTTATAAGCAGATGCGCCATCCATGTTTACTTCATTTTAATAGTTCTAGTGTCTAAAAATAATGGGGTTGTCATTTCAATGCAGAATATAGATTATGAACAAAAACAATGCTGTAACTTGTGAATTAATACCACAGGCTCTGATTTCTTCAAATGATGACACATGTTAATTAAACTAATTATATGCAGACTGTGGTAAAGTGTATGGGAAAGTGGTGGATGGGATATATATCTCACCTGGTTTCCTCAGCCAGGCACGGTAGCAAACCCAGGAGCCCTCAGGTGAGGCTTCCTATGCTCATTACTGGGGAGGAAGCCTTAAAAAGAGAGGGCTGTTGGGTTTGCAGGGTGAAGGAGGGACTGAGGCAGGGTGCAGCTACAGCCAGCGCTGCAGCCCACCAGGTATGAAGCTTTACCCCATGCAAAACCTGTTACTTTGCTTTCTGCCAGACCTTAGGCTTGTAGAGAGGTATCCGGATGTTTAGTTAGAGCCGGACAGGCTTAGAGTTTGTTTTGTTTTCAAGGTGCTCTGTGCCTACAGCATCTAAATAAACATGCTTGACTTTTGAAGCCTGTGTGAATACTGTCATTGCCGCCCCATGCGTGAGCTGTCCCCTACAAGACGTACACACAAACACTGGCAACAGAAAAGGAGGATTTTTTTAGATCCTTTCTGCATCTGCTCAAGGTCCATCAGAGTAGAGGTCGTGCCGTGAGACACATGAGTACGATGTACCTCTGTGTGATGGATGAAACATGAAGATGAACGTATGATGAGCCCTATTTAATACCCTGACCCAATGGAGGTTTAATACAGCTTTGTCTGAACATTTCTAAAAATGTATTGTCTTAATATTCTTAAATTATCCAATGATAATATCGATTGTCATTTATAACTTAATGTAAACAGACTTTTCTAATATAATATATAGTTTTGTGAAACCTTTTTCAATGGGTACTGCACAAGCTGTTTTCATGTTACAAAAGTGAATAAAAATATAAAAGTCATAGCATTTTGTTGTCGTTTATATGCATATTTTTCTTTACAAATAAGGCAAAGCGGATACTGTGTGCAGGTGGGTTAACACCAAGACCAGATGAAAGCATCTTGTGACTTTTCAGGGTGACCATCTGACAACTTCAGGAGATACTAAGGGATCTCAATATGTGCGGCTTGGGGGACAGAAACATTAAAATACATAAAGGGATTTAAGAAAGTACAGGAAGGAAGTTTATTTTAAAGGAGGTGAAATGTTACAAGAGGTCATATTCTAAAATTAGAGGGTCAGAGGGCTGAGATGTTATGTAGGGAAGTATCTTTTCCAATGGCTCCACCATTTCCATAATTCCTCTTTAATATTGAGGGTTACCCCTTCAGTAGACCCTGCGTGGAAAGCGTGGCTGCTCATACACTGCAACAAAGAAGCCTCCGGAAAGGTAAGGGAGTGAGGCAGAAAGGCAGTGTGTGAGGGAGATGATAAAGGAGTGAGTGAGTATGTATGCATGTATTCTACAGTAAATGTCCATGTGTGAGTGTGTGTATGTGTGTATTAGAGGGAGTGTGAGCATCACTAAATACAGGGCCGGCCTTAGGTGTTCAGGCACTCCCCAGAGTCCCTTTCTCCCCTCCTTCACTGTGCCGCACCTCTATTTTCTTCAAAATGTAGTTCAGGTATAGATCAAATAC
>VKOC01048723.1:0-23301 GCA_009364415.1 Spea multiplicata | reverse complement strand
AATTTGCTTAAATTTTGTAAAATACAGAAAATAGTGACAGAAACATAGCTGTTGCTATTTCTGATTACCTGCTGTAACAACCTACATTACTGAAGCATTAAGTGTAGCCTTTATTAAATATGACCTTCCATATAACGTTGAGGATCCATGATTAAATATGGTCGCCTTCAATTTTTTCTAGCACATGTTCATATAATAATGGTAATTTGCTTTGTTCTTTGACATGTCTAAAGATAATCAGAATTTTGTTTCATCATTATTTGCATTTAGAAAAATTTCATATAAGGTATATTTGATCTTTTATCCTTTGAGTTGTTTTGGGATATTTCACTTGTTTTTGTTTTTTTTGGGGTTTTTTTTGTCACTCATATTACAACTTTCCAAAGTACATGTATTATGAAACTAAAAAGAAACAACAAGATGTTTAATCAGTCTGAGAATAAAGGAGATAGATATTGTGTTAGGTGATATAAGTAAATAACCCGAACTGAAGAAGATTAAAAGCATAAATAAACATTTCAATAAGGTGTAGATTTATCAGCTCGGTAGACTGCTAAAACTAGTTACAGTATCATTACTATAAAAGATGCAAGAACAAAGAAAGATTAATTGCAGGCTTTCGATGACCTTAAACTAAACAAAACTTATAGATGCTAATAACTCATTTATTCACATAAAACTTAATTGAAACTGATACTAAAGTGTTCTTTGTTCATTATACACAAACTGTTTTCTTGTTTAAATTGGTACAGAGTTAATTTGTCACAGGATTACAATGCAAGGATAATTATAGCATGTCACTAATTGCACAGAGATTGACATAGACTCACCCAAACCTCAAATTAATTGATATTACCTTGTCAAAGGACAAAAAGATTGCACAGCATGGAACAAATTGTAACAAGGAAGATCTACAATGTGTCTTCGAGCTTCTCAGTAAATTATGTGTGAGAGAATAAATAAAAAGTTTCTAATTAGCTGCATTAATATATATGATGCAGTTTTAATCTGGTCTCCATATAATCCACATAATCTAAGAGTTATAATTATTTAAAAATTAAATGGAATAGAATAGAGGCAATTTATTAGTAAAGTCTAAATATAAGCATTTATGGGATCTGTTCAATAATGGTCACATTTCAGAGTTAGGTTGAATGGAGGTGTCTCTTACATTTACTAAAATGAACATAACTAACAATCCAAGCAGATGTGATTTGATTCAGCTTGATCTAATACCCAACTTTCATTGCAGTGGGGAAAATAGCAACAGGCGTATGCGCTTGTGCCACGAGTGTCAAGCAGGCAGCCAAGTTGACAGCAGAGTTTGTAAGAGGCTCCAGCTCAAGAGAAGACAAGTTGACCAAGAAATATTGAAACATTTTATTGCTCATCAACAACTCATCAGCTGTTCAACCTGATCAAACTTAAAGGGGAATTTTTAGATACAATTAGCATTTAAACCTTTAGTTATAAAAGGTGCTCAAGTTTGGTTGGCTTCCAGTTGTATACATCGACTGACAACCTGATGTTTAGGGAACCCACACAATAAACAGTAGCAGCAGTGCTGACTTATTTAATTGATGTTAACACTAAATGTAGCTTAAATTGACATACGTGTTATTGTGCTTTAGTTAATATTATTCCAGGTGATAACTGCATGTAAAATAACAGTATGCCAAGCTAATAAAAATTCACAAATTATTTGCCATTAAGAAGTTTAAGCTTTACAGGAGGACCACAAACTACAAAAAAAACTAATATATACATTACGCTACCAGCATTGTATGTATATGCTAGAATCAAAGATTTACTGCTTTAGATACAGTAATTTCAAATATGGAATCAAGTGATGATGTCATGGATGAGGCAAAGACTAAATGATTCTAATAGCATGTCGTGTACATAATTTCTATGCTCTAGGTATAATGTTTAAATGTTGATTATTGGGTAGTACTCCTTGAATAAATTTACATTTTGAATTCGAAGAGCTGTCCCTGTTGGTTTAGAAAGATTAGAGGCTCTTGAAATGACAATGCAACCTCTGAACTAGTTGGCTCAAATCTATGCTAGTTGAAAGTAAGTAGACTACTGGAAAATGGCAATGTGACACATATCGATCAAATATGGAGGACGTAGATAAAATGAATAACAAGAATAACTAGTAACATATCAACCAGTATTTATTCATATAGCACCTTTTTCCAAGCGAGATATTAGTCATTATTTGTTTTTAAAAAAAGGATTCTATCAGAGCTCCATGAATCTATGACTACTGTGATATTACCATCAAACAAATGAAATATTTTAATGATGTATAAATATTAAGGTTACATTCAGAAATATTAAATGCAATGAATGTATTTATGTTATAGCAAAGCATTCATGCCTGATCTCATTGTAGAAGCATCGGCACGCTGAAAATGTAAATGGTTGCTTGTCTAACTGTGAGCTTTCCTATACAAGATAATCACAACTTACCTGATTTATGAATCTCATTTTTTACTTCAGTAGAAATTGTTTCTGCATATATGAGATAAAATGTAATCAAATATAGGACTTTTGGATCAGATTAAAAGAAGTATGTCTGTTCTTATATTTCAAGGGGATTTTAGCAGATTATTTTTCTATATTCACATCTCGTAGTAATGCTAAGTTGAATAAAGTCCTAATTGGTTCCTTATCTGTTTCCATTTGCTATGCTTTTCATTCTAACTGTTAAAAAGCAGCCAAATTACATCTTTTTTTTCTGGACAGCAATACCTTTAAAGGCTCACATATAAATCTAAATAAATGTATCAGATTTTAATATTCTCTGTTGGCGGGATAAAGGATTTATAGGGAAAGTATCTCTAGCAAACAGTGTCTGCTATTTAGCCCTTTAAGGAGCACAGCACATTATATTCATAACATTTAAAAAATAGTGATTTTTTTTCTTGTGTAGTATATAAAAAGGACATTTATTTAATTATTTTATGACCATATGCATCTAATGTTAATTGCTTCTAAAGTTCTCCCATATTGGTTGAAGCTTGCTTGGATATCTTATCCTTTATTATTTATTCTGGATATGGATGAAAAAGAAATCAGCATTTAAATTTGGGAAAGCCAGCCTTGATGTGATAAAAGTTGGAGTGAAGTGAGTGTGGGCTCACCTGAGAGACAACAAAAGGACTTGCACATTGTCACGGATCTGGCTAGTCCGACCGACTACCTCCGCTGACTTGTGTTCCCTTAGCCTGGGACACCACACACTTTCCCCAGTCACTAGCCGAGACTCAGTGTAGGGTAAAACCAAACGAAGACTGGTTTATTTTAGACACACAGGGCTGGATATATCCAGCAAAACAACATTAACATAAAAACAAGATATTGGGGTACAAACCGCCCCCTTAATCTGCCTCACAGAGACAACAAGGGCAGTAAAGGGATTAACAATACAATAGGGTCCCAACCTCCACTATCTATCACTGGCCAAAACCAGTTCCAGGGATGGCCGGGGTAAATGTCTGTAGTAGTGGAACTGGAGGGGAAGGGGACAACATAATAATGCACCATGGGGTGGAGGGGTCTGATATTAAATTAAAACAATGGTGGTCACTCCCTGGTTGCAGATCCTGGCTGTCTGCCAGGGATAATCCCCTCAGCAAGTGATGAGATGATATACTGCTGGCCACAAGTCTTTACAAACCCAGGGCCCATGGTCAATAGGGAAGAGGCTGGCAGTCAGGCCTCTCCAGGGGTCACAGTGATGGAGGGTTCCGTCACACACATCTATATGAAGGTTTAGAAGGACCTATTGAAGTATTGAAGAATGGGAGTAGTTTTAGCTATATCTTTGACCAACCAGATATGAGTTCATGTTGGTTCCCCATGGCATCATAGAATGGTAAAATTTTGAAACTGGATAATGAAGTTATTTTTCTCTTTATGTGAGAGGTTAGCATAGTAATTGTGCTTCTAATTCTTGTTAAATCATATTCATAGATGTAATATCCAATTTTCGTAATGGATTGGGCAAATCATAGTTGAATTGTCATTTCCTTTTTGGTAGTATTTTTCTGTGTAGATATCTCCGGCTCTGTTAATTAGGTTAAGCTGGAAAGACCTGCAGACTGTTCTACAGAAATTTTAGTTGAAAGCTTATTAAGCAAATGCCAGTAGACACATTTTAAGCATTGTTTACTATAAGTAGACGAATACGAAATGAGAATAATATGATTGTGCATATTGTTTTTTTAATCAAAGTATCAACATCCTCCTGTTTGGAGATTCCAAGCCTTAGAACATATTGTAGCAATGTTCTCTCTGCATTAATGTGTATTAGTATTCGGAGCAGAACAAACAGCTGGTGTTTTATCTGCAAGGTATCAACTAATTCAGTCACAACAATAATACAGAAATCCAAGAGATGTGTTGGTGAATTAATTTAACTGGAATAAGGGGCATTAAGATTAGCTTTTCCTACACCAGGTTTCTACGGAATACATTTTAAAAAATCCCTACATGGAGCACTAATTGTTTTACTACAAAATAACCTTCAGTTTGCATGAAAAGCACTATCGTTATTTTGCTCTTTTCAGCTCTTGCATAGTGTTATGTTGTGTTACAGCCTTTTGTGTTATATCCTTTGGTTAATATTCCTACAATTGTACTTACACAATCACCACCCTGTCATGAATGATAAAGTAGGCCTTGAAGATCATGCTCCATTCAGCGAAGTAAGAAATGCCATGGAGTATATGCCAACCATGCTTCTGCCTCATTATTAACCTCCCTGTAAAATGCTACATTATTTTTAAAAGGTTATCATTATGGCTAAACATTGTCGCTGTTATTCTAGTTAAAGTTGCTGATCTTTGCATAGTTTAGCACATGCTCAGTTACACAAAAAGAAGCCATTTGGACATGTACGTGTTAACAAACCAGTTCTGAAGATTAACTTTTTATGATGGATATTCAACATAAAAAATGCTCTTTTGCTGTGCTTGGTCAAAAATATAATTTACATTTTTAGAAGGCCCCATCTGAAGCCTGGATCAATTATGATTACTGGTTCTGTTTTAAAACATAACAAAGCAGGAAGGGCGCATTTATTAATGTACACCATTTTTCAGGGATGTTACGTGGTGCTTTAGGTGAGGTTTTTAGTAAAGTCATATATCTTCAAAGGACAAATACACACATCTTTACAGATGTCCACTTTGAGAGCAACATATGCGCACAAACTAAAGGTTGCAATCCACCAACTCCGAGTGTGGAAGAATGAGAGCAGTCACGTTAATGTATTAAAGTACACAAGGGGATGCAGAGAGACTTTAATGTTACAGAGGAAAGAATTGTAAGGTTGCTTGATTTACTTGGTTGATGTACTGTAGTGGGGTTCATAAAGTTTAGCAACAGAGGTAAAAAAAAAAGAAAAAAAAACCCAGAGATTTTCAGCAGTGAAAGGAAAAGACATAAAGCTGTAAAATGACTACTAGTTATGACCTCAATGGGGAATTCAAGCCTCATTGTCCAGCGTGTCAAAGAAAATTCAGTCATTTATATGAGAGGTCTTATTCATCCTATGCAATTTACTTCAGGGAAAATGTAGTATGGATTATAACGGAAACACCTCAAGAGAGACTTGAAAACCACCAAGGAATTTATAGAGGTAACAGTGCGTGCGTACACATTTTTATTTCTATTGAAAGCTTACAAATACAATGACCCTCTAATTAATGCAGTTTAAAATAATACAGTGAGTCTAAAAACCTTCACAAGATGCATGATTTAATTCATGCAACAGAAACAGAATTTTAGGAGCCATGTATGTAAATGTCTAGCTGCTCTCTTCCTTTGACTTATTATTCAGAACTGGTTTTCTTCCACCCAGTGCCATCTCTCTTGAATACATGCTAGTCAAATCTGCTGCTTGTTTGCCAACGTTTCCAAGTATAGTCAGGAGGGAACAATCAAGCTATTCTCATCGTCGACAAATAGAAATAAATACCACTGCTACTCATTGAGGCAGCAATAAGTCACCTTACAAGGTCATGTTAATAGAAAACCTCATTCCTTCATAATATATACAGTCAAGACATAATCTAGAGGGCATGTGCATTGTATGCTATTTCTGAATATCTTTAAGATTACCTCCAGAGTGAACCCGTATGAAACAAGACCAAGGACCTCTTTCAAGCTTGTAGTGATTTTTCCTCACTTCTCACGTTATACCAGTATATAAGAAATCAATTGTTTGCAAATGGACAAGGTAATTTGTACGATTGGGCCATTGCTATGAGATTATGTTAGGTACCTAAAATATGTGGTGACTACGTTTTCCTCTCAAGATGCGTTCAAAATACCCTTTTTCCCTAGTAAAAGCTGAAATTAAATCCAGTCTGTTTTTAATGCCGAGGAATAGGGACAGATTCCCAGGACCTATCCATTTTTTGTCTAAAATTATCTTATGTCTCTTATGTCTAGACTGCAGCTATGTGAACGTTAATAACATGTCTGAAAGCAATGTTTTGTATGAGACAGGACATACATGTTTAGAATTTGCAGTGCAATTTTATCACTAGTTCTTGGGTATTCATCTACGAATGTGATATTTGAAGGTCAATACCTTTATTTGGTGCTGCACGCAAAGCACCAATGACTGTATGAAACTCGGATCACAATAAAGATAACTCATCTTGGCGATGTCTATGAAGGAAATATATTGAGCTTTAGCACTGGGTGTTTTCTACAAAAATGAATTTTGGTGCTGTATTGCAAAAGAATATTTGATCGCAATGCATCACTTTCCTGGACATGTAGTTAAATTACACAGAGTTTGCAGTTTCATATAGAATGAAATAATCACACTTACATCCAGAACAAAAGTACATAGAATGATAAACAACGATCAATAGCAGTGTAAGAATAATCAAGTGTAAAACAGTTTTTAATCAATATTGTGACGAGGCAATTTCCTTTACATTCTTCCTACACTGTACACATAGTTTTAGATTCTGTGTCTAGAGAAAATGCTAATACAATCTATATTTGGCTTTAGAGAATAGCTGCATGGTATGAAACGCTATAGATATTTCATGTAAATTACCTATAAGAAAAAACAAAAAACAACAACATTATTTTATTCGTTATCTATGTGTTCCAAAACAAGTTGTAATTTACAACTTTAAACATACATTATATCTTGTTGATAAATGTATCTGTGATTCAACATTCTCTTTGCCTAAATATCAGTCAATGGCTACAATCTAGTTTTTATCTAGAAAGTTGTGAAATCCCTTGATAAATCATAACTCACTGGAGTCGGAATACATATTTTAAAAAGGAAATTCATAAGGGAGCACAGAATGTATCCAGTTATCATGTAAGTGTTGCAATAATATCTAGCTAGTCTAGACACCTTACTTGCTATCCGTGGAATTGCAAGGAAAACAAATAGTAGCCTAAAACATTAAAACCAAAGCTTAGATGTCTCTTAGTAAAAAATTAACCAACATAATGCCTGTTTCATTCAAACATCTCCACAATTTCATCTAATATCAAGGTTCCTGTTGTTATTTTAACATTCTTCTCTTTCTGTTGTGCTATACTAGCTTTTGATTTTTGTCTTGGTCGTGCACCAACAAACGCTACCACATAATGTGAGGATATTGTGATCTTCCACGCTGGGGTGATTGTTTATTTTGTACTGTCTTTTTGAGTGTGCGTGTAGAAAGACAGGACATACTCATGCACTCGTGTACATTTGGGTTAGAGAAAATGAAGAAACATAAAAGCAATAAAAAGACCTGGACTAACTGAACCAATGATTGGGCTCCATCGAAGTTATCAATGCTTAAGAACAATTTATTTGACACAGATGTAACATTAGGTCTCTCGCATCTTTTAGTCCTTTGAATTCAAGACAGAGAAAGTAATTTCCTCTCTTTTTTGCACAGAATGTCCAATTTACGTTTACATGCACCAAGGGCATATCCTTTCCTTGACACGACAATCCTGGTAATTTATAGTTATAAAAGTTTTCATTCACTGTCTACCATATATGTCGTAAGTACATTTTACAATACAAGTACCTTTTCTCTTCTTTTTCCTCCTTTTACAGGTCTACTTTATTTTAATATGTGTACATGATATTTACATTTAAAATGTAGTCTAAGCATTATCTGGCAGGTACAGTTATCTGTTAAAATTGATAAGCATATTAAATTACCAAAAATTCTCAGATGATCTATTTACGTACATATCTTAAACTATGTTAATAGCACAAGGTTTGGTCGTAAATGCATTATGCCCAACATAATAAGGATTCTGATATTGTCCAAAAATGATCTGTTGAAGGGCCAACCTTACTACTGAACCTCAGAGCAGTATACATCCTGTTACCCACTAACTGTTCGACTATCCTAGCTTAGGAATCAACACTTAATCAAACAGTACATCTCCTATGTTACCGTGCCCATAGGAAACCCATAACACCAAACATTTTAACAGACCAAAACTACCAAACACCACCACCATAACCTGTGCAACTGACCCCCTTAAGTGACCAACCAAATATCTTCCCAATATCATTTAAATGAACGCCATCCTTCCAAAAAAGGTTCCCCATGTCCCCAAAGTCACCAATTAACCTTTAAATGGCTTTGTTGACTTTGATTCTAGCCCAGCTAATGCCCTGTAGAGTGTGTGCCTCTCCAAAAAAGATGGGGAACAGTGTGGGACCAGACTACAATGATCTAGGGTAATTGGGACCAAAGCTGTAAAATCTCACACATACAGTATATCCTTCATTAAAACTTTATGGGGTTTGTGACATAAATCGTTTCCTCCAGCGAGGATAACCAAAACACGAAAAAATCAAGACAATGTAATATGTCATGTGTAGTTCATCTGAGGTTGTATTTACCACATTTTGATGTAGTAAATCTATTGTTTTATACAGCTACATTACATTTATTTACATGTATTTATATACACTAGTTGTATGTTGTCTTAGCTGGATTTTAAACACAGCTGGCACAGGAAGCATCATTAAAAATAAAAAAGGTATATAGCTGTTTTTGTGACAATGCATGGCTTGCCTAAGGATATCAAACTCCATTTGCGACATCAATATTTATATGATTATGTTGCATGCTCTTTTGCAATAGGTATTGACTTCCTATCCCCAAGAATCTTCCATGTACCAAGAACTAGCTTCACAAAAAGCAGAGGATCACTGAAAAACCCATGTCCTCTAACCACCCCTCCAACTGCACATCTAAACATGTGTCCCACTTTAACCACTATAAATGTAGGGAGGTATGTGTTTAATACTATATAAATATTTATATAGATTTATAAAAAAAATGTATTTATTAAAAAAAAAAAACAATGCTTTGGGCAATGTTCTGCTGGGAACCTTGGGTCCTGTCATTCATGTGGATATTACTTTGACACGTACCACCTACCTAAGCATTGTTGCAGTCCCTTTCATGGACACAGTATTCCCTGATGACATTGGCCGCTTTTAGCTGGATGATGCGTCCTGCCACAAAGCAAAAAGGGTTGAGGAATGGTCTGAGGAAAACAATGAGTGAAAGTGTTGACTTGGCCTCCAAATTCCCCAGATTTTAATCCAATCAAGCATCTGTGGGATTTGCTGGACAAAGAAGTTCGACCCATCGTCGCCCCACTGGTCTTGATGGGTTTGGGTTGTTTTGGTGGCAAAAGGGTGACCTAAACAATATTAGGTGGTCATAATGTTATGGCTCATCGGTGTATATATATATATATATAGCGTTTCGTCAGCGCTTGCAGGACATTCGGTTAGTACTTGCATGGCACCTTCTTTACACTTCCAGGGCGTCTTGTTGCTTGCTTTTGTGCATTTTGCTCCACCTGGTCTAGTCTCTCACCTACCTGGGCGTTTCTCTCTGTGCCTCCTGACATTCTCACTCAGCATTCCACCTTCTTCCTCTTCTTAAGACTGGGAAAGTGCTTTCATCTGTTTCCTTTCATCTGTAAGCTCGTTTGAGCAGGGCCCTCCTCACCTGTTGTCTCTGTTATTCAATTTGTTATGTTACATACTGTAATAAATATAAGTCAACTATTAATCTCCAAGGACAACAGCGGGCTCCCAACACAATGGGATTCCTCTTGAGTAAACCAGTTTCAAGGAATTACACTAGTGGCGAAACCCAAATGTCCAGGAACTCACAATACATCAAAGGGCTATCTCCCTACCAGGTGGGAACAATAAACAGGAGATACAATCTTCAATCTCCTACAACAAAAGGACTGCAGGAGATAGTATCTGGGCTGGAGACAAGCATGTGTTTGTCCTACAACAAAAGGATTGCAGGAAACAATATCCACATTCCAGAGACCCACCCTGAATTGGCCCTGAGGACCATCAACTTCACTGTGGGGGCAATCTAACTTCATGGACAAGAGCGGTCTCTACAGGCAGCTGGTGCAGGTGCAAGATTGTGCTTTCCTAAGGATGAGTGGACACAAACTAAGAAGATGATTGGCTGGGACTGTTTGGGCATGGTGGCTATAAAGGTGTGAACGGAGAGAGAAAGAAAGAGGAAACGGACAGAAACAGAAAGAAAGAAGGATAACATCAAGGTGACAGGGACACCCCAGCCTTACATGCACACATAGAGTCACTAGCATAGTGTAGTTAGAGTCATAGAGCCTTGTATTTCAGACGCTTCTCTTTATACTCATATATATGTATTTGTTATTTTAATAAACCCATTGTTTAAGCCACTGGTGTAAGTGGAGTTTCATACGACGAGGAATTGGTAGTAGTTAAAGGAAAGCCAGACGGGTGAAGGTATAAATCCCGGGACATAAAAGGTATTTTCTACACATACTACTTGTTATGTCCTGTCTACCCATTGTACAGTGCTACGGAATTTGAAGGCACTATATAAACAATAAATAATAATAATAATAATCTGCTCTTCTGGGCCCACAGACAGGGTAAGGGGGAATTAAATCATTTCATAAGCAGGGGACGAAGAGGGGGATGGGGGTTTAAGGGTTCTACCATCTGCCACCTTCTACTACATTAACCTCAAACTTTCCCCCAACACTATCAAGTTATACATAACGGACATACAATATAAGTTTTCACCACTATACTCAGAAAGGCCTTCCCTTCTTAGCGCACATCCCGAACAGGAGTATCATCATTGGTTTATTTCTTTCGCCCCTATCCTACCCACAAAGGGGGCGTTTCAGAAACTGAAGGTTCACTTATGATTAACCCCTACCACAAATATATATATAGAGAGAATACATATGAAACATATGACTAACATTTTTATAGTAAGTGCACACATTACAAAACTACTAAATAAAATGTCAATAAATGTCAAAAAAATACAGGTTTACTTTAGTTCTAATAAGTAGCAATGCACCTATCATTCTCACTTAACAAACTCCAGCAGAGAACAGTGTTTGACATTCAAATACATGTTAGTTAGAGCTACTTTTTTTGTAATAAAGGAGTTTTTTGTGTAACAATAACCCATAATTCATGTCTATAGCCAAGCTCCTTTTACATGAAAATAGATTAAGACTTTAACCTTCGCCAAATATTGTGATTAAACACAGGGGGAGTATGACAGCTTCAATAAATAAAACTCAGACTTTATAAAGGTGCTATTTCACTCAGACAAAACATTACAGGTTACAGCCTGTTAAGCAATGGCACTTAAATAGCTCTGTCATTTTTCCAATGCAATAAAATTAACAGAAATGTTTAAAATAACACACCATGGTTGTTTTTTTTTATAAATAGAGAATATTAAAAAAAATAATGCCCACCATAGCTCCTAATCACAAGCATTTTATTGAACTGTGGTTACTTTTGAAGACTTTAGAATCCATGTGATAGCATAATACAGTTTGAGAGAGGAGGAATTGAATACACATGTGCATGTACGTGACTTACATAATACTTATAAATTTGATGACCTTTTCTTAAAATATCCTGCACCATTCATTGTCATGTCCTATTGATTAGTATCAGTTTGATTTAATGTGTACAGTCCGCTGTAAAATCTTTGTAACTTGTGTCTTCCGTACAAGGTTTGTTCTCCTGTTCTATTGCGATTCTTCTCTTTGGTGTTTCAAAGATACTTACACAATTCCTTTCTATGTGACTTAGCACTTGCCTGGTCCTCCTCCATACCGTGTTAATCAGAATCCAATTTCACACAGTTGAGACCTATGATGGAAACACCGGTGAGCAGGTCTAATCTGAAACCATGGCAAAGATAAAGCCACCACATAATTTTAAGAAATACAGTAATAAATATTTGAATTAATAATGGATAGGAAATGGAAATTCATGCTGTTTTACTTTGTACAGTATAGGAAGTTCAAGGTTAGACATGCCCTTAACCCCTTCTTGACAATGGTGGGTTTCATTTTTTTTACCCTTTGTGACAATGGCTGTTTTAACATTTCTGCAGTGCACGTGTTTCGCTGTAATTTTCTTCTTTGTCATTAGCTGGACCCATACAAGTTATATTTTTTCAGGGCAAAAGGGGCTTTTTTAAATACCATTATATTGATCCTATCATATAATTTACAATAAAAAAAGTATAAAATAAGGTAAAATTTTGAAAATGTCGTACTTTTACTTGAAAATCATTTACTCATCTACAAAAGCTAATGAAAAAACTGCCAAATAGATTCTACTATGTGTCCCGAGTTTAGAAATACCAAGGGTTTTTATGTTTTTTTGCATGTTATAGTGCAATCAGTACAAGTAGCATAATGCTTTTTTTAAATAATGCTTTTTTCCCCAAATATGGCCATTCTGCCCCCATGTCCTATTTAGGACATCTTTAAAGCCAGCCACTTCAATTCAGCCCAATCAAGCCATATATGTTTGAAAACTACACAACCCAGTGTATTTTAAATGTTTGTATTTTAACTGTTTCTATGCACTAATTCTACCACCAGCCTTTATCATTTTTTTATTTTTTTTCCCCACACACATTTTACAGCTCCATCAAACAACACTCCAATATGTGTTCAGCAACATTTTCTGAACGTATTCACAAGCAAGGCAGGTAACAGTTGTTCCAGCGGAGTACTTAGACACTTTGAGGGGTACAAACATTAGGCATTCCAGTCCATTCCAGGCCCATGTTCCTGCAAACTGGCCATCTGGCAACTTCCCAGTGGGCCCCTGGCCATTGGCACCCCATACTTGCACCTCATGCTCCATTATGTGGCCAACAGTTGGATATGTTTGGCTGCACGCTACGTGAGCATAAAAATGTAAAGTGCAGTCACGTGTCCATACCTGGGATAAGGTGACAACTTTAGAAGTTACCAGGTCTACCCCCAGAAATACTTCTGTCATCTGTAACCTACATCACAACTTTGCAAATAAATTGTGTGTAACGCAATAGTGTGGAGAGCATGGTTTACACATTTGGGTACATGGGCTTAGTGACACAGTAAATTATAATTAATAAACATATATGTGTATTTGTTCTTTTAAATACTAAATTTCATCTGCTTTTTCTAAAATATTTATATATTATATAGCCTCCATTGTGTTCTGTCTTCATGTGACTTTTACAGTGTAGGTTATAAAACAGCCTTTAACCATTTTTTAACTATAAAATACCCAGCTACTCATATGGCACTGAAGCATGCTAATGCAGAATTAAGCTTAATAACATAATTCAGATCATTTTCTCAGTTAGTGGACTTTAGTAGTCAATTGTCCATAAAATGAGATTTTTATTTTGCCAGTTCTTTTGGATATTAGCACATATAAGGAGAAAAAACACAGCTTCCAACTGAGAAAGAGAAAAACATGAATACAATTTACTTAGTGTGTAAAGTGCCTTCATCATTTGAAATATTGTCAGGGGGAAATTTCATGGTTGCTGCTGCTGCTTAATAGAATGAAATATTCTATTCTGTACATGAATTATAAACCCATGCCTGACTGCTCAGCACAGTTGTGAAGATGTCCCCAGTTACTCATACATATGGGTGCAATCGCTCATACTTCCCTCTCCAGCTTAGCATTTCAGGTAAAAAGCAGAAAGCCTGTACAGTTGCAACAGCTTTCTATCCATCACCAATGTACTCAACACTATATCTAACCTTCAGGATACAGAAACTATCTTGTTTCCAAAAGAAATAAATTTTTGCTATTTTGGTATTTGTTTTATGTCTACCTAAAATCATGTTTAAAATCTATTCCCTGTTATATACAAACAATAGAGCCTGCTAATATTAGTAAACATAAGAGTTTACTAAAATGTATATTGTGACAGGCATCACTACTCTAATATGATTGGAAAATACATTTATTAAAGATAATTAAATCTCACCCCAATAGGATCTATTTACAAAGAACTGTGGTCAGTCAAGTTAAGGTTAATTCTTTATCCCCAAATATTTAAATTGTTTGTTTTTCCAGCTAACTGGAACTTCTTAATTATTGTCCTGATGGTGGAAATGTCCATTTATAATGCCTTTGCTATTTTCTTATAGCCACTTCCTATTTTGTAATGCACAACATGCATATAACAACTTTTTGCCGTACATCACGGCTATATTCCTTGGTCTTACCCATTGTGATGAATAGCTAAGAGGATTTGGCCTATGTGTTACCTAATAATTATACCTTAGTCATGGTTTAACAATTTCCTGTTTCCAGTCACCCAGATTTACTAAACAATGTAAAATATCAATGTAAATATACTTCAAATATATTTTTCTCATATGAATTCATAGAGGTGTCAATAATCGTGCCACAAATATTTTTAAACCTCTATGTTTAAAATTGTTAAACAATAAAAAAGTTAAACAATAAAGACAATTTCTCACAGCCTTCTTTGCTCATAATTATGGCTAGACAGTCTGCACAGACCAACCCATTTGTGAGAGCGACCCAGGGGTGTGAGCCGTCGAGCGGGTGGGCAACATGCTCTCCTCGTTCCCCTCCTTATTGACACCCATGGACGATAACCTGGATTTTGAGCTGGGGATATAGAGGGTCTTTCCTCATTTTCTGGGGCTCCATGCACCACCCACCTTTGTGTAGGAGGCAAGGTGCTCCCTCTGGGCCATCATCATCATGGGGATGCGCTTAGTCGGATACATCATTATAGTTATAGGCAGATCTTGCACTATGTCTCTGACCTGCTCAGGAAGCATAAAGTAGGGCGAGACCTTACAGCATTTGAGGATCTTTGGCAGCAGGACTCTATGCCTAGGAAAGGAATCTTGTTGACTTACCCGCTACTCCTGTCAGGATCTTACGCTACTTTTCAGTCTGTTACAATAGGAGGAGATGCTAGGAAACAAACATTCAAATCAGCAGTGGGACAAAATCTGTACGATCACACATTAGTGCTCTATAGTGTCACTAAAATAAGAAAAGGTATAGAAGGTGCTCACACTTTAGTACAGGATGTCAAGTTGCATGAGTAGAAAATATTCTGATCTTGACCCAAACTGTTGGAGATGCGGGGCAGAATTGGGAACATATCTCCATATGTGATGGGAGTGCGAAAAGGTTACATGGGGAGATTAAGAGCATGGCTGGGGGTTGTCTCTCTTTCGCCTTGGATGTAATGCTACTCCATAACATGGAGGAATTAGTTGTCTTGCTGTAAGAAATCAGTTTTATACTTTTATTTTGTTCTGCACATTTTAGGCCTAAATGTAACTTGAGTGCTAGGAACATATGGTATCAATTAAGTGACGTAGCTTAGAGGGTCTTCTGTGGAATGCCGGTGTATCATATTACTGTTCCAATAGGATTCCTTTACGTATACCCTAACCAACTGTAAAGGGGTATAAATTGGCATGACGACAAGGGCAAGGTCTCTTTCTACACTCTTTCTACGCTCTTTCCACGCTCTCATCTACATCTCACCAAGATACTGAGCCTACAATACCTTTTAATACCTTTTATCAACATTTGTTCCAGCATTGGTATTGTATGAATTGATAATTTGTTATCTAATAAACCTAATTAATAGACATTGAAGCTGTGGTCTTGATTGCTGTTTGATCACTGGAGAAGATTAGATTATTCAAGACAAAGAATATTCTAACACTTGCTCACTGACCAAACACCTGCTAAACACAAACAAATACCTAATTTCCATTTACAGAAAAATCTGCAGCCCCCTCCCTGAGAGAATCAGTACAAGAGGTCAGAATTTTGGAGTCGCAGACCGAACGCAGAAATACTCTATAGCATGGATCTACTGGCTGGATCTAGTGTCCTCTGATGATATTCTACAAGCTCAAGTAACTTTGGGAGGCCATGCTCACCACAGCACCACCATTTTGGAGGAAGTTGCCTCTTTGTTATGGCTGCGGAGGTGTGGATGAAGAAAGAAGATTGAAGATCGACCTAGTTGACTGATCATGATGAGAAATCTCCAAACAGCACTTTGAGTGCACATGTGAGCCACAACTGCCAAAAAACTATTCTATTTTGATGTCTAAGCCTTTATGTCCCTTTTCACTACCCTCTAATTATTTTTTGTAATACTTTAGAATGTTAACTTTTCTTGACTGCAACGCTGTTGTTGAGCAGCAACATTGCTTGTTGATTATTATGGATGCAGTTGGTAGTAAATTCAGATTTTAAATATATTATTTTACATTCATAATTGGTTAACATATAAAAGCTAAGTCAATTAATTATAAATAATGTATATCTATATCATTACCTTATATATAGATAAATATAAAATGTATTCACTACCTATTCATTAAATATAATTAAGTTTTTAAAGGGTTAAACGTTTCTCATATGAAATTGGCTAGATGAACGGATAATTGATTTGCCTTCATTCCATTATATCATGTAATATCTAAATTTTATGAGGGAGAATTGATTAGATTAAATGAGGAAATATCCTTTCATATTGTTTCCTATTCTTACACTCATACTTAGAGTCTGCAATGGTAATGTATCCATTCTTTTCAGCGTACGCATTCATATTTTGCAGCAGAGCATTCATGTATTCATTCATCCTGTATGTGTAGCTATGTTGGGCTTGCATCTGAGATAGTGTATCTGTTTATTTTTGGTTCATTGAGATATTTATTTGTTTTTTATCTTCTATGAAAATACATGTTGTTGCCGGTCATCTCCTGTTTTCCCTTATATCCATTACTTTTTTTCTGTAGACTCTTCCTGTATACAAAAAAAGATCATTAAACTACACTATGAATGGGACTCATTTCACTTCATTATTTTTGAAACTTTGTATCAGGCCAGTGGAAATTGAAGCTGTTTGTTTGATCTACCCCTAAAGTCGAGGCAGACTGTTTTTGTGGTCCGATCCATGGTAGCGAATCTTGAACGCTGCATTTATTCCTGCATTCCTGGCATTTTGAAAAAACATCACTGCTGCTGTTATATGTAAAAGTTGATCTCGACCAGGGACAACTAGCCTGAGTCCAGCAAGCTGTTGAGCAGCCTAGACATGTTATAAATATGTGGTGAGGTCAGGCACACATAGATGTGTTCTAAGAAATTGTAAATAGGGTCCAAAATGGTGTATACAGGCCAACTTGATCCTATAACAAAACTCCATCAGACCCCTGGTAACTTAGGACCCTAGAGAGGGATGGAGGTGAGAAGCTTAATGATAATTTATCTCAAAAGTTAAAAAAAATTGTCTTGTTGGCTTTTTAGATATCTTTCAGGTACTTTACTGCTATGTATAAATGGGAATTGCATGTTAAGAGGGAACTGTTAACCTAAGACTGGGTATAAGAGATTTAATTGTCTTTAATTTAAGACATTAAAATATATCTAATCTTATATGAATCATAAATAAATGATTCCTGATGAATTGGTGGGAAGAGCACAATCTCTGCCTTAACTCCAGTTTCATGTTCTTTCTTGCAAACATAACATTAATATTATATTATGAATCACTGATCAAGTTGGTTTTCTAAAGGGTAGGCAACCCTTGGACAAAACAAGAAAACATATTAATGTCATCTTAGAATCTAATAGGTTGCAAAAGCTATGTATATTGATCACAACTGACAAAGAAAATACCTTTGACTGGTTGCACTGGGTGTATTTGGAGAGATATGGCCTACTACCTGCAATTCTTGCTTCCCTGATGGCTCTACACAGCTAGATTTCACTTTGATGTCCCAAAGTACTTTTTGCTATATGGCATTAAGTTTACCAGAACACCCCAATCTATGTACCACCTCAATTTTATTAAACAGTGGTCACAGCTTAAAATGGAAACCCAGCAATGGGGTAAATTTGAGCTTTCCTTGCTCGGCTGTGGAGCTGCATTGAAAATGATGACCATCCTCTAAATTCTATATTTTATGAGAACAGTCCATGTAAAGATTCATGCTTACTTGCTAAAAGAGATGCAGGAAACATGCATTGTCCTTTTATTTACGTCAGAGGCTACGCCTGGGCATCCCAATGAACCCAGTATTACCCAAAGTACAAAAGATGAGAGTTGGTACCGTGTTAGCCGTAGAATTATAGGAGACAAATGGAGTTTGAATGATACCTTTATTAGCTAACTGAGTAAATATAGATAGCAAGCTTTCAGGACCCCTCAGGTCCCTTCATCAGGCATGTTATACAATAATGTGAAAAACCTCTCTTTAAGTATCAGACAAATAGCATGGTTACAATTGGGAAGCAGATAACATCAAAATGTCTAAGACAAGGTTCTTTGATCAGTCAATAGTGTTAAAATCAGAGGTGGATTGGAGTCATAAAAGGAGGTGTCAGGAGGTCTTCACAACTCTAATGGGGTCAGGTTGTGTGCATGTCTGGTTTGTTATCTGCAAAGTGATAATGGGATATAAATTCCCTATCCCGGTTGAGGCCAGCATTTAAAGAGTTAAATTTAAGTATTAATTTAACCTCCCATATTTTTCTCTCCCTCTGGGTTTTGAATAGTCCCATTAATACAGCCAGTCTGATGTCACTGATGTTATGTCCATTTTGGCAAAAATGTTCTCCCACTGGTGTCTCTGCTCTATTGTGATGGATTCTGGTGTGAAACCTGCTTTGTTTCTCAGTCTCTGTAGTTTCTTATTTTTAGTGTTGCTATTCAATCCCTGAAGGACAACCGGGATATAATTATTAAACCGGCGGACAAGGGGGGTGCTGTTGTCATTATGAACACCACTGACTATATACATGAGGCAAATAGACAACTGTCAGATGAAAGACACTATGTGAAACTACAGGATGATCCCACCAAGGAATTTACGAAACTACTCAATAGGATAATACAAAAACTGCCAGACACCATTAAAGACCAGCTAAAACCACTAATACCTGAAGATCCAAAAGTGGGCTCCTTCTACATGCTACCCAAAATACACAAAGAAGGCAACCCAGGGAGACCCATCATCTCAGGAATTGGTACACTGACAGAGAATATATCTGGCTGGATAGAAAACACCCTGCAACCACTAGTACAACAAACACCCAGCTTCCTTCAGGACACCACAGACCTCTTAAACAAACTGGCTGACCTGGGCCCACTCCCACATAACACTCTCCTGGCCACCATGGACGTTGAATCCCTATATACCAACATCCCACACAGAGATGGCATAGCAGCATGCCAGGAATACCTGAACCGACACAACATGGACACCGAATCAGTTACGCAGCTCATTCAATTTATACTTAACCACAACTATTTCAGGTTTGGACAGGACCTCTACATCCAGAAAACTGGGACTGCGATGGGTACTCGAATGGCGCCAATACGCCAACCTCTTTATGGCAAAATTAGAAGAGGATTTCATATCCACCTGCCAAACAAAACCCCTGGTGTACCTTCACTATATAGATGATATTCTAATCATCTGGACCGCCAGCAAAGAGGAACTTCTCACCTTCCACGAGAACTACAACGCATTTCACCCCACCATCAACCTCACAATCAGCCACTCACCCACAGAAATAAACTTCCTGGACACCACCATCAGCATTAAGAACAATACCATCCACACATCCCTGTATCGTAAACCAACAGACAGACCGACTTACCTTAAAAACAACAGCTTCCACCCTAAACATACAAAAAACTCTATCATATACAGCCAGGCCATACGATACAACCGCATCTGTTCTGACACAGCAGATCGCGACAAACAGCTCCAGAAACTAAGGGGAGACTTTATGAACCAGGGCTACAATGCCAGGATAATTGACAACCAGATACAGAAGGCCACCAACATTCCCAGAAAAAAATTACTAAAGTACAAAGAACATCATACTGGAACCCGTGTGCCCCTGGTTGTCACTTACCACCCCCAGGTAGAAGCCCTACGCAAAATATCTAAAGAACTTCAAGCAACACTACACACCGACGACAGACTCAGGGAAATTTTTCCACAGCCTCCCCTACTTTCCTTCAGACAGCCCCCCAATCTTAAACAACTATTAACCAAGAGTGCCCTGAACAAGTCCACAAAAAATGGCACTTTCCCCTGCCTACAAGGAAGGTGTAAAACATGCGCACACATCCACACTGTGGACATGGTGCCTATACCAAATTCTAACACACTCCATAAGATCAATGGTGCCTTCTCCTGCAAATCTTCTAATGTGGTCTACCTTATTATGTGTGCAAAGTGTCCAACAGCCCTCTACGTGGGTGAAACAGGCCAGCCATTGCATAAAAGGTTTAATTCACACAGATTCCACATCAACAACAAGAGAGCAGAGACACCAGTGGGAGAACATTTTTGCCAAAATGGACATAGCATCAGTGACATCAGACTGGCTGTATTAATGGGACTGTTCAAAACCCAGAGGGAGAGAAAAATATGGGAGGTTAAATTAATACTTAAATTTAACTCTTTAAATGCTGGCCTCAACCGGGATAGGGAATTTATATCCCATTATCACTTTGTAGATAACAAACCAGACATGCACACAACCTGACCCCATTAGAGTTGTGAAGACCTCCTGACACCTCCTTTTATGACTCCAATCCACCTCTGATTTTAACACTATTGACTGATCAAAGAACCTTGTCTTAGACATTTTGATGTTATCTGCTTCCCAATTGTAACCATGCTATTTGTCTGATACTTAAAGAGAGGTTTTTCACATTATTGTATAACATGCCTGATGAAGGGACCTGAGGGGTCCTGAAAGCTTGCTATCTATATTTACTCAGTTAGCTAATAAAGGTATCATTCAAACTCCATTTGTCTCCCAAAGTACAAAGGGTTACTAGGGGTCTGGCATATGGAAATGTATAATTGGGCCTTGTCCCTTTCACTGATTCGGTATCATTCCTCTGTAGAAACACTTGCATGGCTAGATCATGAGTATGGGTACCTACAATCCTGTTCATCAGATCAGTTTTACCTGCAAATACTGCATTATCTCAAAGCTATTATTTTAGATAAAAAGGAACCGAAATTTCAAATAAATGACTCTAGTTTACTTAATTCATGGTGTATGATTAAATTGCAATAGATGATTACATAGGAGTGCGACAGATTTTTCTATTGAGCCATGGCACAAAGAAAAACTCTATGGCGAAATTGTGGTAATATTAGAACAGACGTTTTACATAGTTTCACCATGTTAGACCTGCCTGTAAAGCTGGAGGTTAAATTGTTTCATATTTTCCCATTCTCAATACAGGGAGGCCATCTTATTTTTTTTTTACATTACATGATGCAATAGCCATTTTGGAAAACCATTGAAGTATGGAATATATATCTCCCACTTTATATAGACATATATGAAAAAAAATATGGAACATATGGCCACAAAACCCCATATACCTCTCCTCGGTGAGACTAAGAGAGCCTGCAGCTACCAAAGTGGAAAATATTGAATATTGTGTCTTAATGGTGGTTGAGGGGGTATGATGGTAATGATGTGGCCCCACCCTGGTGCAGATTACTTCACTTTTTAAATGTATTTACATTCTTAGCATTGATATCATCACTTCTAATACTACATTTTTTCAAGCTTCCACTATAGACTCTGCATTTTGCTATAAACTTTTCAAAATTCCAACTCTGTGGATCTAACTTTAGACACCTATGAGTTTTTTTTCTTTTTTTTAAATTTTATGTTAAAAGGTTATGTTTCATTTATTTATGCATTTCTGTGGTGAATAACACTGCTCACATGCTCACTGTCTGGATTAACAAAGATTATATTAAATGAGGGTGCAGAATCAAGTAAAATCATGAACAAATAGCAGAGGGTGGCAGTAAATCCTCTCAAAAGGAGGAGACCAATTAATGCAGTATTAGAACAGCATCCAAATCAGTCGCCAGTCTTGCCTTAGATGACACGGGTTTAATAGTTCATTGCCATCTAAATAGTTGCTGACTATTAGACCCAACACTGTCCTTTCAAATAAGGTCATACAGTATATTTATCAGGCAGATGGAGGAGAACTTTGGCCCAGTAAACAACAAATGCCCCAAGTATAAATATGGTCCCAACAAGTCCACTCAACATTTTAACTGCTCATAAATACTATTCTATGGATACTGCATTCTGTACTGTATTTCTTCTTGTACTGAAATATCATTACATAAGTTATGGTGGGTAAAGGTGATGGAAAACCCTTCCACTTAAAATTAAGGGGGTAGTAGAAGCATTATTAAACACTCATCTACAGACACCAGACAAGCCAGAAGGCTTGTTTTTCCCTCAGAAATCCCTCAGAAAAGGGATTCTGGGTAGGCGCATGCAAATAAGGTCACCAATAATTCTTGTACTGATAAACACTAGCTTTTCTTATTCACAAACTCAAAGAGTAACAGTTTACTTTTGGGTTTCTGAGAGCATTTACCACATTATAAATTGATATTACAAATTGCTGTGTGTGCACGTTATCTGCTCTTGGGCTGCATAGTGAATATGTAGAATACATAAATTATTCTCTTTAACAATCCATCATCGGTGATTTATTATTTCAAAACAAGTGTGTAACTATTAATGACCAGGAAAATATATTAGCAAATGGAGACTGTATTTATGATGTGATACTTCAAGACGCAGAATATTTATGTTTTTCAGATGAATTATACCTTTCTTGCGTTCAGTAGCAATATATAACAACAATGATTTCAACACTGTTTGCATAACTTGCTTGGATTTACATTTTTCCATTCTTATTTATGTTTTTGCCCTTTCTGTATTACGCCTGTGGTCCATCAAAAAGCTATTTACTTTAACTTTATCCTTTTCCTTACCACACAAATGTGGCTTTATCTTTTTTCAGTTTATAACTAAAAGAAGCGAGTGAATAT
>VKOC01048718.1:0-11379 GCA_009364415.1 Spea multiplicata | reverse complement strand
TATTGATGCCGAGCGCAGGGATGCCGTCATGTCCCGGCTCTCGGCATCAATAGCCGGCGCGTAGTGATTAGAGAGCAGGGAAGCCGAGGTCTGAAGTGCCAGACCTCGGGCTCCCACAACTGGATGGAAGACAGAAGATAAGGTAAGAGATGGGGAGAAAAGGGGGAGAAATACAAACTGGTGTGTATATATATATATACCACTGGAGTCTGAAACGACATGACAACTGAGACTGGTTTCGGAGGTGTGTTATATATATCAATTATACATACGAATGAAGCACTCTCAGATTCCACTTCATCTGGGTAATCTACTTGTGTGTTATATATATTATTATATATATATAGATACATACGTGTGTGTGTAATTTATATTAGATATATATATATACACATATATATATTATATATATGTGTGTGTGTGTGTGTGTAAGGGGAGTGTATGTATGTATATGTCTGTATAACAACCAGCAAATCACCGGTAAGGTACATCGCTTGCCGTGATTGTGGGTTGTTGTACGCTGGGTAGGGGGGTAGTCTTATACGGCGAGTATAGTCCAAACTCTATATTTGGACTGTAAAAGTTGGGGGTCGTCTTATACGCCCAGTTGTCTTATACGCCGGAATATACGGTATTATTAAACACTCATCTACAGACACCAGACAAGCCAGAAGGCTTGTTTTTCCCTCAGAAATCTCATGGTGCTTTCACAACCACAAGGGATTCTGGGTAGGCACATGCAAACAAGGTTAACAATTATCACCTTTGCCTCTATATCCACTTTATACATGGACTCCTTGAAAGTAATTGCCCGCTTGACAAGACAGCCTTTAGACAAAACTCAGGAAGAGGTACAATAGCCAGATCACCACTCATGGACAGCTGTTTCGTCCTTCATGGGACTCGTCAGCATGAATGACCTTTTACCCACCATAACTTATGTAATGGTATTTCTTAGCTACCCCAAGCCTCAACTATTAAGCCAGTATCACAACCTCATGCTGACGAGTGTTTAATAATACTTCTACATACAACATAGAAATACAAAAAGAGAGAGAGAGCCTCACTGAGATACATGATAAAACATGTCTATGGCAACATACGTGCAATAAATTGTTGCACATATAAATTGCAATAACAAAAACTGTTAGGTCTAGTATCAAATGCAAAATTATGGATCAGCCTATTTGCTAAAGTACCAGAGCCAGTTAATGAAGTAATCAGGTATGTGTCCTAAAGAAAAGGTATGGGAAACATTCGTATATGAAAGCAATCACCATAATAAAACTAGATGATAGTTCTACAATACTAAAGATAGGATAGGCAAGAAACTGGTCTATTTAGATCAATGCACAACATTTTTTGATAAACTTTAATGTATGCTTACTTCTAGAGTGAACTGCTAAATAGATATAAATTAATTTCAATTATAGGTGTTGGGTCACTTTTAATATGAAGTACTAAAATTAGTTTGTTCTTTGAACTAGCATTTCAATAAACCAGGTCAGGAAGCATTTTGGATTTTATAGATAAAGATGCATTTGATATTTAATTAGACACAGCAGAACTTTAAAAGCCATAACTGTTTTAAAACATAACCTCTAAAACAAGGGCTATCTAATATCATATAAAAATCAAGACTGCAATGGAATCCAGATGAAAGAGAAAACAGTTCTAATCATGGACACAGACACTTGAGGAAAGTGTAGAGAAACAAAGATGCAGAGCTTTGAAACATCTGACATCTAATAACATAAGCTTATGGTGGAAATGGGAGGACTGTGGCCACAAAGATCCAGAACATAAGCAGTATGTCGAATGTTAACAAGCGTGAGCAGAGCTTTCATTATGCCCTGTGTCTCTTGCAGTGCACTCAGGGGCGTACCTAGAGTATTTGGCACCTGGGGCGGATCCTGTATGTGGTATCTCCCCCACACACACAATTTAAAACGGCATAGCTTCTACTGTTATATACCGGCGCAGACACTGAAGGTGTTACAGCATTACTGTTATCATTATATACTGAGCCAGATATTGACAATAGTGCAGCATAACTCCTATCACTATATACTAAGCCAAACATTGATGTGGTGCATTTAAATGATGCTTAGTTGGTACTAAGAGGCCCAAAAGTGTGCCAAGAAAATGTCCCCCGCACCATTACACCACCAGCCTGAACCGTTGATATAAGGCAGGATGGATCCATGCTTTCATGTTGTTTACGCCAAAGTCTGACCCTGCCATCTGAATGCAACAGCTGGGATCGAGACTCATCAGGCCAAGCAACGTTCTTCCAGTCTTCCATTGTCCAATTTTGGTGAGCCTGTGCGAATTGTAGCCTCAGTTTTCTGTTCTTAGCTGGCAGGAGTGGCAGCCGGTATGGTCTTCTGCTGATGTAGCCCATCTGCTTCAAGGTTCGACGTGTGCATTCAAAGATGGTATTCTGCATGCATTGGTTGTAACGAGTGGTTATGCATTATACCCCCTATATGCCACTCTGGGCCCCTGATATGCCTTATACCCCCTATTTGCCACTCTGCCTCCCTGATATGCTACTCTGCCCACCCGATATGCCTTTACCCCCCAACTTACCGATGCATCCCTAGACTTGTCCCCCATGCTCCAGACTCATTGGTGTCAAGTGGGGGGGAGCCGGTGGACGTCTGCGCGATGTGTGATAAGTCATAGCCTTAGACAAAACATCACCACCAACCGGTTTCAGTGCCATAGGACCATTGTCAAGGCTATCAGTTAGTTTTTTAGCCTTGCACACAATGTGCCACAAATGAAGATGTGCAGTTTTGTATATTATTACATTTTATATGGATTACAATAAAATGTATTTTTTTATCCTATTCTGAGTGGAGCATCTAAGAACTAGCAATCTGTTGTCTGCATGTTCTATAACACAACTGCAATTACACCAAAGCAGACTATGGCAAATGCTTCTGTTCCAAATGTTTCAATGGGGTTGGTGGGCGCAATGACTTGTATAACAGAAAATAAAAAGCACAGTGGTTGTGACAAATTAAAATATCAAGTTTGGCTTGACCATGGCTTTGCTTTAGTTATCAAATGAAACCAACAGAATGATGGACAAGAATGTTAGTTGGTCTGTCTTGTCTTAAAGGTCTAGGGCCACTGTACCATGAACTGTTCATCTTCCTATTTAAGGCTCCTGGTTTTTTTAATGAATAGATGTAAAGATTCATGCTCCTTTCCCATCCAACACTCTCCAAATTATTCAGGGACAACGGATTTAAGGGAGGCATTTTAGGAGAGTATCTAAGATAAAAGGAAATAGCTTAAAATATGTTTTAGTAAAATATATATTTGTTTCCTATTGTATTGTTATTTCTGCTATAATAAACATATTTCTGGATTTAATGATTCTCGTAAAACATGTTTATAGCGAATGAAACCATTAAATGCTAAGTCAGACAAACATGATTTTTAAATGTAAGTAGTAACTTTACAGGTGATTATAGCTGTAGTTTATCCAGATCTGTAAAGTTTATTTTGTTTTGTTTTTTTTTAATGCTCTTTAAGGACGTTTGTCTCAATTCAGTTCATGGGCATATTCTTTGACATAGTATGTGAACAAAATTAAAACGTCAAATACCCCTTGGCTACTCTATGAACTTGCTTTACTCTTTTATCTAAACAAATGGTAAAAATTTACAAATGGAAGTGACCACAACTGCAGCTGTTTTGGAGAGGCTAAATTCTTTTTTTTTTTGTTATTTTTTTATTAAAATTTACATTATAAAGCTGTAGATTATACATAGCTTCACTCCTGCTTAGATCCAGATGGGCATTAGCTCTTGGGAAGTATGCATTGCAATATTTATAGACATCTGCGCTCTGCTGATAAATATATGCTGTTCTCATGCTTACAACAATAAACACTGGAGCTAAGATAGTTTCACGCGTCTTGCTCACTATAGCACCTCACATGTAGCATCTGTCTTTTATACACAGATTAAGCTGCATTGGGTCTGTGTGGGAATATTTAAACTAAAATGGAAAAAAAAAATTACGTACACCGAAACTTGTATTTTTCAATGTCAAGCTGTATTTATCCTAATGGCAGCCTAAAGCTCATTTTCTCATTCTTTATTATGACTTGCAATTTAATTGTAAACCTCAAAAAAGCAACAATTATTGTATTTTCTTGCTTCCACTGCTTTTTTATGGTGGTTTTTCTTTGATTTAGCTGAGTAATAGCACAAGAGTTTATGTAATTAACCAAGCAAACAAAGATTTTTTAATAAAAATAAATAATTATTTATTGTATTTGTAATAATAGATATAATAAATAACTTATATTATATTTATCAATTATATTTATATAACCTGTTATTCATTACCTTAATAAACTGTTATTTATTGTTAAATCTCTCAAAGATATAACAGTTGTTTTACAGGTATTTGAGAGAGGTATTTTGCAGGCGGTATGACATGTCCTTGGATATTACATGTTTTGCTCTTTCATATGTCCTTCTTTCCACAGAATAAAATGTTATCTGACTGCATTATCTGTATATATCAGGGGTACAATGATATGACTACCTCTGTGGCATCTACGCTAGTTAAATGAGTATCCTGGAATAAATATATCACAGGTTATTCGGTCCATCCCACCAATAGAAATCCCTGAGATTATAACTAGTGTCATAGCCAGTGGATTCAGTAACCTTGAGCCCAGTTGTCTTATGTGCATGACTGGCTTTTATGGAGTATTGGAAACTTCCTCTTCTCATGCTTTATCATCTGGAGACGACACGGACAGACAGTTTACAGATGTGTCCTTTCCACAGATTTTCTCTACATGTTCAGGAGTAATAAAAAATACACATTTGAGAAACCATAAGCTCTCTCTTTTTTGAGCAGGCAGGAATCTGACCGAATGGATGGCATTTGGATTCCCTCACTATTTAACTGTTCTTTTTGACATACTTTCCTTACTCCTGACAGGATACAGCTGGCTGAGCAGTCACACCCCAGGCCTGGTATATTCAACTGCATTAGTTCTCCAGATTACGTGAAATAATCTTCCAGATCAGCAATAAGTGAATAATGTACACAAAATGAGAATGCAAATCCAATAGAAAAAAATAACATTATATATAGAAGGAATAACACATTTGTGCACAAAGTTTGTTTCCGGTAATAAGGTTGCTACCTTCAAGTTGATTGGCATGCTTTCAAGAGTAAGTGAATTCAATATCATTTATTCTGGTTTTCATTGCAGTATATTATATTACAATACCGTAAAAGATCATGTACTCAATGTGGTCTTCATAATAAAGTACAAAACTTTTAGAGTTATCAGCAGGGGTAAAAGAAGAAAATACAAATTACCTTATGCATCTCACACATGACTGTGCTAATTCATACTTTCCCTCCCATTCCTGAGCTGTTTATTCATTCTCCATCAGCCAGACCACCCTCCCAAGTGTGCTGCATCTAACCCTTTTGCCTCTTTCTCCTCCAATTCAGCCCTTTCCTTAACTTCACCATCAACTAGTTTTTTTTCTCTCTATGTTTTATATAACCCCTTTCCCTCGGTCCATCCTTGTAATTCCTTTATATGGCCCCACACTTAATTTGTCTTTCAATGTTTCACTTTGGAACATCAGCGTTTTATTCCCTTTTCACTGGGATGTTGTAAATAATGCATACATACATTGATCTATATCATTTGTTTATGGAAGTATTGATTAACTGTTCTCAACCCCTCAAAAGAAATTCCTACCCCAATCCTTTATACCGTATGTTCCATATAAGTTAAGGTCTTTTTCCAGAGATAAAAGAAATCTCAATTTAGTAATTGTGAACAAAATGTGATTGTAACATGAATATATAAAAAACTGGAATTACACATTCCTTAATGTTCTGTAGGCCTGAGCTCAAAGTGCATAGGAGGGATAGTCCGTACTGTCTTAATGCTGGGGCCTTTAGCAAACCACTCCCTATTCTACTGCCTCAACCCACTCGTTCTTGCCTTAATGTGTTCGAGTGTCTGTACGACCATCAATTACAAATCTTTCCAGGAGCAATTCGTATTTCGTGATCCGTGTGCTGCTTGATACTTGGCTATAGTTTCTGATGTCTTATAATAGCACTCTGCAAAAACAACAAACTTCAGTCCAACAAAAACAACCATACTTCTAAACAGACACATCATGGGCTGAAATTTTTCTGGTGCCTTGTAGGTGACTTGAAACAGTCCAAATTCAAATTTGCCAAACACTACTGTCTGGTTGACCTGGCCAAGAAAAATCTTTCCTTCGGTAGAAGGGTGTTGAATAGGGTCTTCTTAACTGATTCTCGTTAATGTCTGTTTTTGTCTCTTCCCGCCCATGTCTCTTTTAAATGTCATGTTATGTGCCACCAAGGATGGCAGGGAAACGTAGATTCTACTTACCAATAATGAAGCCAAAGAGTAAGGACAGGGAGAGTGCATGCAAATTCTGAGAACTTAGTCAAGGTCTATTAATGTAGAGCACCCAAATGATCACCTAGAAAGCTTATTACATGAGTCAAGTGTGCAGTGGAAAGTGGTCTGGAACACCAACCCATCACAATTGAGCTACCTGGAAGATGCTGAAAATGTGCCAGGGAGATAAAATCAGCAGCACAAGGTGGAGTCCTGGCAAATATTTTTTTTACAGCAGAACAGTTGTGAAATTATCTAAACAACCTCATGACCAAGAAAAGACAGAGAACTACTACCACACCTTATCTTGGATCTACATAGCTGGAACAATCTAACCCTTGCATGGTCTTTATAGTACTGTAAGACTTTATTTGTATTTAAAAGTGGGGATACAAATGTGATGGAAATTCTGAAAAAATATATAGTACCTATATATTATTGCTGGTATTTTTAAATATTTTTATAAAAAGTAATTAATTAAATTCCAGCTATTCTAAAATAAACATTGGATTATTAAAATCAAAATAAAAATTATAAACTTTCATAAACCTAACATATTTAGAAAAAAATACTTAGCACATGTCATTAAGTTCCATATCTCAAGGTGTGCCAAAGCGCCTGTTCAATTTTTGGTTTAGTGAATCCATAAAAGTGTCTGGCTTATACCTACAGATAGGATCCAGATTAATAGTTTGGAGAAGAGAGATTTGGCAAAAAAATCCTTCATTTGTGTTTAGAAGCCTGCAGCTGTAAACCACATAAAATGATGTTGATGTTGAAAAGCAATGATGAAGACAAATAATTGAAGGTAGCTGTTTTCAATAACATTATAGGAATCAGTGTTTTTCATTGTATTTAGGGATCAGTGAAGCAAGGGTTTCAATTTTTCACCTTGGCGTAACTATAAACAGGGGAGGGCTGGTGATTTCTGGTCTAGGGGGCAGGTAAAGCCTAGTGGCCACATTGGTCCTGTGCCCCCAATAATGAACATGAGTAATGACACACATTATTATTTATTGTTTTATATAGTGCCAACATATCCTGTAGTGCTGTTTATACACACAATTACACACTCATGCTAACATACGTATACTAAAACAAACTTGCACTTATACACTCTAACACACACTTACACACTTATACTAACACACATTGCCCCTAATATACAAACACTTACTCTAACATATATACATACATACATACATACTCTCACTCTTACACCCCCCCCCCCCCAGCTTGCCTAGAACCTTTTTTTCTAGCCGCTCATGGACCAGAATTGATTAGGACAAATTTTTTATTCATTTTTGGTCCGTTTGTTTTTGGACAATGAATTTTGTTTCTTCTCCTTTTTGTTCATACAAAATTTGGAAGGCTTTATCAATTCAGCAACAAACTTTGTTGTCACCCTCTCTCAATCTCTCTCTCAATGTCCCCTTCCTACCTACTTTTTCCCCCAACCCCGTGTTTCCTTTTCTGCAGGTGCTCCTCTTGTCTTCCCTCTTCTTGTTCTTTACTACTTCTGTAGTCTCTTCTTTTTTGTTCCACTGCTATCCACTGCGTTGCCCAGGCCTCCCAGAGTGTCTCCCGAGATGGAGGAATGGGGGAGAAGCTTTTCCCATGGCTCAGCCCTTTTGCGCAAGTACTAACGTAGAAGGATTTGTGGATCTGTCTGCATTATTCTGGCTTCTTGGAGTACATCAGGCATTGCACCACTAAGCTGCCTCATGTCCCATTTTATATGGGCTGTGGAGATCATGGACTGGTTAGGGAGATCAGAGGATGTGCTTTTAAAACAGATCTCAATAACAGCTGCCTCAAGACCTTCTCACGTCGCAGTCTAGCAGTGACAGCTTATTCAGGAATTCTGTTGTAATGCATCACAGGATGATAATGGAAGTCCTTCTTGATTCCTCTAACCACATCTCTAGGGATGGGCTGTCTCAGGTAATTGGCCCACTGGTCAGTCCAAAATTCTTAAGGGGAAAAGGAGAGCGTAAGAGTGAGAGGATAAGGGAATTCATTAAGGGAATGGGTATAGCATGTGTGTATATGTGTTAGCGTGACTGTGTATGTGTGTGTTAGAGGGCATGTGTATTGGTATGAGTCTGTCTATGTGTTAGCATGACTGTTCATGTATAATTGTGTGTGTTTTCAGAACTGTGCATGTATAAACGTGTGTGTTAGAGGGATTGTGTAAGAGCGTGTGTTATTATGTGTGTCAGTGTGCATCTAAGTTACTGGGGTATGAGAAGGAGCAGATAGGACCACTTGGCTCTACCAGCCCCCTTGGGGGGCTAGCCCTCTCCTGCACATCTCTGCTTGTTTTGGCCACTTTAAATATGGTGGGAGGTATTTGAAACTGCGGAATTTTGTCATACACTATATGACCAAAAGTAAATGGGCTCCTGACAATAACTTGAGGATGTTGGCCAGCCCTTCCAAAATAATGGACATTAATATGGGGTTGCCCCTTCCTTTGCAGCTATAATAAACTCCACTTCTTGGAGTTTATTATAGCTGCAAAACAACATTTTGGTGAGTGTCTGTAGAAATTTTTGCCCATTCAGCAAAAAGAGCATTTTTTAGGTCATGCACTGATGTTGGACAAAAAGGCCTGGCTCATAATCTGCATTCCAGTCCATCCCAAACATGTTCATGAGGGTTAAGACCAGGGGTCAGGCTCAGGGCTCCTCCACACCAAACTCATCAAACCATGTATTCATAGACCTTGCTTTGTGCACAGGACACAGTCATGCTGGAATAGGAAGGGCCTACACAATTGGAAGCATACAATTGTGTAAAATGTATTTTGCATGCTGTAACATTAACATTATCTTTCACATAACCAAATTCTGGAAAAACAGCTTCAGACCTAGGCAACCTGGTAGGTAGTCTTCGGCAAAAATCCACCAATGCCAGATTCATCCATCATCCAGATAGTGGAGCGTGACAGAGAACATGTTTCCACTGCTCCAGAGTCCAGTGGCGGTGGGATTTACTCCAGCGAAACTTGTCATTGCTTCAGCTTATGTGCAGGTCCTTGGCCATGGAAACCCATTTCATGGAGATTCCAACACACAGTTCATATGGTTATGTTGCTACAATAGGCAAAGTAAACTATATATTAAGTAATGCTATAGAGGAGAAGCTTTTTATGCATGCTTTACTGTTACTCCTAGCACTTCCTCTTTACAATAATACTTACAGTCAACCAGGAAATTCCACAAACTGACTTGTGATAAAGGTGCCATCCAATGACAGTGCCTCATTTAAAGTCATTGAGCACTTCATTAAGACCCATTCTACTGCCAATTTGTGTCTATTGAGATGGCATGCCTACGTTTTTTATTTTATATACATATACATTAAATACCTAAACTCAATAATTAGGAATACTTGATGGTGGAGTACTGACAGGAATATTACTAAGGCCATTTCTAACAAATGTCTATTTAAGTATATAATATAGCAGTGAGTTATAATTACACCACTTGTAAAATATATGAGCCACCTCCAGCAAAAGTATGGATATACTGGTAAAATTATCTCAATAAAATATTAAGATCTCAATGCATGCAGACGACCCTGATTATAATATGACCCCCCCCAAATTTGAATATTAATTAAGAAGAAAAAGCCTGAATATAAGACTACCCTATAGAAAAAGAGTGTTACTAGTAAATATTAATTCACATGTAAACTATTTTTTTCATATTTAATAAAAACTATGATTGAGAAAAATGCATTTCTTGTTTTTATTTCCTTGTATTTGCCAACCTGCCCCTCAGTTATGCACATCTGCCTCCCAGATTGCCTCTTTGCCCCCCACATATGCCTTATACGCCCTATATGCCACTCTGCTCCTCAAATCCTGTTGTATCTGTGCGAATGTATATTTGTTATGTAGATGGTAACCACTCCATCTTTATATTGTACAACGCTGCGTAATATGTTAACACTTAATAAAGGATATTAATTCAATATAGCTTTCACTCTATTTAGTTCAATTTTGCCTTGACGGCATGATCACTTAGTATTTGCTGTTTCATATCTTGAAATTTGTATCAAATACATTTGGTTGACCAGCAGGTCTGGATAAAACATTGCAAAATACTTTTGCAGGAGCTACCATGAAATGCTGGCGTTTTTACCTGCTTCTGTGTGAAAATCATTGATAAGTGAGAGAATGGGCAGAAACTTCACTAGAAACTCGCACACAAGGTTTATTGGAGTTCCCCCTGGCAGAAAGTGCTATTTTATGCCTATTTTTGGTTGATTGATCAATTTATTTTGCATAGCTCTATTGCCAACAATTCCACTAGCTCCCCATGGATCGTTGATGGTCTTACCTCCTGCAGTGCTGCCAGCATCTGTCTTTCTCTCCACTCTTTAACAGGTAAAATGGACAAACCAGAAGACTTCCAAAATGTTAAAATTATTATTTTTTTTAAATACTCATTATCCCTCCTCTAAAGAGTGCTGTACTTCAAAATCCAAATTCAAACTTTTTTGTACCATTGCTTTGAGATCAACCATCATTTCATTTTTTTTCCTTACAAAGTGGTTAATATTGTGCTTTGAGAATCTTAATGAACCTGTAGGATATTGCAATTAAAAAATCTTTATCATGATTATCTTTCTTTCTTATATTTTCTTAAAGGAGTTTGTAAATAGCATAGGGATAATGTACCGTATATTCCGGCGTATAAGACGACTGGGCGTATAAGACGACCCCCAACTTTTACAGTCCAAATATAGAGTTTGGACTATACTCGCCGTATAAGACTACCCCTCTACCCAGCGTACAACAACCAGCCAGTCACGGCAAGCGATGTACCTTACCGGTGATTTGCTGGTTGTTATACAGACATATACATACATACACTCCCCTTACACACACACACACACACACATATATAATATATATATGTGTATAT
>VKOC01048715.1:0-11833 GCA_009364415.1 Spea multiplicata | reverse complement strand
CACTTCGGAGAACACAGGGATAGGAACCAGGGCTTGCGCCAGGCTACTGAGAGGACCCAGGGAACTCGGCAGCCCCTCTGGCATCCTTGCTAGGTTAGGGAATGGTGCATCTACTGGGTCACCGGGGACTTCAGTGGGAACCTCTGGGGCAGTGACCTTGGCTTCTCCCAGGACACTCGGGAAATCATGGGGACAGTCTGGGGCACTGGCTTCTACGGGCATAGCTAGTGGTTTGGTGAGGGAGATTGTGCCACTTACTCGGGCGGTGGGGACAGTCATCTCTTCTGCCGGGGTAGAGCAGCCAGGGTTGTTGGTGAGGACTTGGGTCAGAGCTTTTGGCTTCTTCCTCCGCTTCTTTTTGGTGGCGAGGACCTTGGTTCTTCTCGCCAGGGCAGGGGCTGTGGAGTAGGTGAAGAAGACCTCGGTCCCACTCCCGCAAGTTGTAGTATCATGCTCCCAGTCTCCTTGTAACTCCTGGAGCTCCACTCTCCGCAGCAATTCTTTATATTCCCTCTCGAGCTGCCATTCCTCTTGGACCAGGCAATCCATAACAGCCTCCAGCTCGGGGGGAATAGCATAAACCAGGACTTCTGCACGGTTGTCCCAGATTGTATCCCTGCGGTACTGGCAGGGGCTTCCGAAGGACAAGTCAAACTGGAAGGCATCATATATCAGTCCTGGGTCGACGGGGCTATACAGCATCAGAGGGTCGCTGTGGTCTTCACCTGCTAATTGCTGGGAGAATCCCTGGTAGCGGCTCTAGAGGTCGAGCTCTGCATATATGAGAGCCCTCAATTCTTCTTCCCACTCCGGCAACGGGTTCTCCCCCAGGAGTGGAACTCGTATATCCCACATTGTCCAGTACTGTGCCCAGTAAGTGGGGATGGGAGAAATCATCCCTCCAGTCTGCAGGCGCAGACTCCAACTGCCATTGCTGGTGTTCCAGCTCACACCCCTCGGCTGTAACCCGGTCTATCTCATCCTCTGGGTCTTGGAAGGGTTGGATATCCTGGTGCGATATTTTGGCGGTCTGTTCCCCTAGTCTGGGAGATACAGACCCACTCTGGCTCAGTTCCTCGTGACACAATTTGATCACCGCCGTCACTTGATCCGGTGTAGCCCCTCCTGGGTTCAGGGATAAGTGCCATAGAATGTTCTTTTGTAGAGCACTCAGTCCGAGGCTCTCCTCTGGGGCATCCTGGGGCTGCTCCATCTCTCTGCAGTCCGCAATCAGAGTAGCCTTTCCAAGCCTCTTGGTTTCTCTCGTCTGCAATCCCAGTTCGTGGTTTGGATTTCACCCAAGTTGTGGGATTCATCCCACCGCTGCCAACCAATGTTACAGGGTCACCGTACCCAAGGCTGGGTACCCCTGTTTGAGGGAATCGCCAGTCATTCCCTCATACGGATAGCACTCAGCTATCCACGGATCAGCCAGACCACCATTCACAGTAAACCAAGAAGAACTCTTTATTTACAAACACACAGAATTTATATATAATCTCAATGCAATGTGTACCGAACCCAAACCCCAATCCCATCAGCCACATCCCATAACAAATCCCATCAGTATACAGGGGATGTATCAAGTGAGGGGATTAAGGGATACAATGGGTTTCCCCACCTGTGTTATCCCCCCTGTAGTGCGGGGGCCGTCTGGGCAGACAGGGCTGTGCTGGCTGATTAAGAGCCCCAGCCAGATTATAGAATCGTCTCTTTGAAGGCTGGAGCTGAATCCACATCAGTCTCTGGGCCGGTTACACAATAAACACAATAAAAAATATTCATATGACATATGAGCCAGCTAGCCTGGCCCTGTCACATACTCTTCCAATGATGCTCAGCCGGCATTATGGTGGACACCTGGCTGAGAATCATAGGAAATTTTAGTTCACAGCTAGCATCTGCAGCTTTACTGTTGCTGCACTTCCCATGACTCTCAGCCAGCATCATGGAAGTAGTATGTCTGGCTGAGCCTTATGGGAATTCAAGTCAATGTGTTGGTTATTTTTAATATGCATGACTGTGCTGACAAAGATAAAGCGTGTATTAAGTGGCGATGCGAGCGCGACATTCTAAAGTGTGATTGCTTGTATTGGTTCCGCGAGATTTAAAAAAAAAATAAAAAATGTGCCCCTCTTTCACATTTCGAAATGTTGGGAGGTATGAGGTATAAAGGCTGACCAGAATTCATATTCTTAAATAAAGCCTTAGAAATTCTTCCTGTATGTCCGTCAGCGTCTGACACGTGAAGCAGTCTGTATTTCATACATACCTGGTGTTTATAGATGTTTTGGATTGTATTTCCTTTTGCGTTCTCGTTATAAAATAAGTGCATGTCATGCAAAGCTTTAGCTAAAGCACTCACTGAAATAAACACCCGAGGAGAAACACCAGCCGTCACATGATTTTTAACAAATAAATTATGTTTCCCACTGCAGTTACACAGAGATATTTTATAGATCTCTTCATAAAGCCTATTCTTTTCAGAATTTTCTGATAAACATCTATAATACAATATCCATATATCTTCGAGAAGCTTGTCTGCTGGACGGTTTGAAGGATGGATATTATCAAAGAAACTTCCGGTATCCGGTAGCGCTAGAGCATGCGGTTCTATGGCCAGACTGCTATTCAGGGGTTCTACAAAGAAATCTGTGAGATATTCATTGGAAGCCCAGGCAGGAGGAAGGATTAATGTTATATCTTTATGTTTGAGACACAGAGTTAAAATGTCAGTAATTCTGATGCTGAAAGAACCGCAGAGTATAATAATTCGAGCCGATGACATTAAAACAGTTTCTGACATCATTTTCATATTTTCAGATAGTTCTTGTGATAAACTAATTTTTACAGTGAAGGAAATACAAATTCCATAACTTGTCAGATACGCTCTCAGAGCCTGACTCTCTGTCTCTCCGGTGTCGTCATCAACCGTGAGAATTCCCACCCAGGTCCATCCGAAATGTTTTAGAATCTTCAATATAATTTTATTATAGACAAGATAATTTTGAACAGAGCGGAAGAAATGCGGATAAACACGTCTATCACTCAGCGCATAGTCTGTCGCTCCATAACTGATCTACAAAATGGAAGAGAAAAGTGTAACCATTCTGCGGTAAAGGTTTCTAATAACAGCTTGGAGTCAGACATGGTTGTGATCTCACCATGAAACTGAATGCTAATGTCAGACAATACATGGAAGACCATTCAGTTTACTCACCTGTGCGTATCCATACACCCCTAGTAACTGTGCTATGGGAATGGTAGTAGTAGAATGGTGATCGCCAATAAATCCAGCCACGTTGTTAGAATTCGCACAAGAGTAATTAGGGACGGTCATGCGGGGGCCAGACAAAATCTGAAGAATGCTTTTCACAGCTTTTCTTTCATCTAAACAGGAGTCATATATATGATAACCCAGTGTAATATTTGGTAAAATGTTTGGGTCGTTGTTCAATGTTTCAATGGCGAAAAGAAAGACCAGTAAATTGATGTAATCCATGAGGCCTGGGCTGTAAAGGTAGAAGAATTAGATTAAAGCAGAAGAACATAGTCAGAGGTCTGCCAGATAAAAACACTTATTAAGACTTTGTAGGAATACCATGTTACCATCAACTGGCAAAGGTTCTAGCTTTAAACAAATGGCAAAACAGGTCATAGGTCAGTAGAGAGTGCTAGCGTGAGTGCCGTAATTACCCTCACATATTTATTTAATGTAGGGCATGTCTTGCGGAAAATAAATCAAGGACCTTTGTGAAATATTTTTGTCTCAAGCCCATTCCTAGCCCTGCCTGAGATGGTTGCAAATGTCTGAATACAGTGGACAGTGGTGGTCATGGCTGAGTCTGGTCCCACCCAGTACAACATGTGGCCCCTCTTCACAGATTGAAAATGTCTATTTATTTAAAAAAAAAGACAAATCCACATAAAAAATTCACCTTATACACTTCTTTTGAAGAGAAAAATCTTATGAAATACAGGAATCCTTGGCAGGTACATAGTATAGTCCCTCTATTTCTGTCTGTTCCCTCCTCAATCTCTCAATCTCTTTTTCTTTTCCTAATGTGTTTTCATTTTCTTGCCAATTCTACATAGTGTCAGTCCTAATGTTTCAAGAGTTGGTTTAATAAAATAAAAAATAAAAAGGTTAACATTTCGGTTAACCTTTGTAGCCATTATCATGCATTTATCACGTTCTCAAAAGGAGATGTCAGCTCCTTAGTGTAAAACACAATGACCTCTGTTTTACAGATACGTATTTTCTCCAATATCCTCATAATATCTATATGGGTAGATTTACAAAAAGATATTAACTCCCCCAATCAAGTCAATAGCATAAAATTCATAATATTGCAAGAAAAAAACACATCTTACATTGTGTAAAGTTAATTTCACAAAACAGCCTAATAAAAAGTAATAATAAAAAGTCATAAATATGTATATAATTACCTCAAAATAGCACTCAAAAATGTAATGTATGAAAACAGTTGGACAGCAACTGCATTAACTGCTTAACAGAGTCACTTCCCTTAGTAGTTTTGGGCTCTCTATAAAATGAATTTGTTCTGCAGATATTATTTTTATGGTTAGTTGTGGGAACTTACATGACACAGACTATTTGGGGAGAAAAATGATCCTGTCCAGAAAAAGTATAATTCATCATTTGATTATTCACCGTGAGAACTCCTCCGATTATAAGGTCCCCATCCTTAAAATACTCAAAGTCTTCAAATGGTTTGATGACTTGCAGATGACAGGCCGGTGCCGGGCTCTGGATCTCAGATCTGCAGGGCGTCACACACAGGAGCAACAAACAAACGAGACGTTTCAATGGAAGAGACCCAGCGATCAGCATCATGCAGCCCAGTAACCTGCCGAGTGCCAGAGAGTGTCTGCCGGGTTCGGTGGAATCGAGCACCGTGTGGGTCAGTGGCATCTGCTGCATCTGATATCATTGTAATGAACCTGAACATCTCGGCTCTTTTTATACAGTGCGGTCTCATTCATTGCAATGGAGTCTCAATATAGATGCAGGACTTTGTGTTTTGGGATCGCAATTCTATGTTGGTTTTAAATTATAAGAAAACCGCAGAGCGCCGGTAATTGTCTGCATGGACAGAAATATACAAACGCAGACTTTAATGTCTTTAGAGTATTAGTTAGTTTTAGAAGGAAGTTTCATTCATCGGCAGTTTTATGCCCTTTAATAATATTTATCGGTTTCTCAGATGTAAATGTTATTCAGCACTTTTAATTTATCATTGATTTTTCTGCATATTTCATGTTTTTTTAAATTTAATTCACGGAGGTTTTCTGATTGGATAGGATTTTATTCTATTTGAATTTTAAATAATATGATTTAATACAGAAATGCACAATTTGTGTTAATGTACCTTTTGTATTCTAGTTATATTCATATTATCCAGCTCTGACATCCACCATTAGCATAGTGAGGACATTTTTTTTATAAAATGTCCGTCACTTCCTTTAATCCCCAGGAAGTAATAACCCACTTCCTGGACTCTCCCTGCATTATATCAGAAGACTGAGCACAAGCCTATAGCGCTAGAGGTTGTTTACTTTGTGAAGCTGTTTCCAGAAATATCTTTGGGCAAAACATCAAACAGCCATCACATACAGCACTTCAGACGTCTTTCAATTAAGACTCAAGTTTGCAATGTAAGCGAATTGATAACTTGAGTTGCTGTTAGAATTTAGCAGTTAGGATAGGGTTCTGGGTCTTCTCCAGATGAGTGAAGCTGGAGCCTTTGTACAACTTCTCTGAAAAAAGACTCACTTGAGATGGCAGTGAATCATAACTGTGCTATGGGAATGGTAGCACCTGATTGGTGATCACTAATAAATCCATCCACCTTATTATCATTCACACAAGAGTAATTAGGGACGTTGCGGCCAGACAAAATCAGTTTTTGGAAACACCTCATATGCCTGGTATTTTCATTTATTTTGGCACTTACAGGGTTAAATATGAATGAGTTGCGCCCCAATAGCGGCCAGAAAAAGAGAAACTGCTCAACAAAAGTATATATTTTTTGAAAGATGACATCTTAAAGTATTTTAATTGGGGCATTTTAACACTTTTTATTTAACCTTTTTAGTGCCAGTCCGTCCTAAACATTGCAGTAACATTTATTTTTTTCATTTTTAACAAACCCATTCTATCCAAACACAGTATTTCAGTATGTTTTACCCTGGTTACATAAAATTACTGAAACAACTCGTGATTTGTCTTCAGAAACACCCCTCGAGTACAGGAATACCCCATATACATTATTATTATTATTATACTTTATTTATAAAGCGCCAACAGATTCTGCAGCGCTGTACAAGGTAAAAATTTTACAGATAGCGACAAATACAAAATGACAAGCATTTGACATACACATACAAGAGGAATGGAGCGGCCTGTTCCTGTAGGAATTTACGTTCTAGATGGATAAGGGGTGAGAAACAGGAGGTGAGGACTGCGTGGTAGTGAATGATGTTATTGTGGGGCGAGATAAGGGTTGTAAGTGGGTGAGAGAGAAGTTTTGATGTTTATGTCAGTGGTAGGCTTCCCTGAAGAGAAAAGTTTTTAGGGAGCGTTTGAAGGAGGGTAGAGTTGGTGAGAGTCGGACAGCATGGGGAAGAGAGTTCCAGAGGGTTGGTGCTGCGCGAGAGAAGTGCTGTAGGGCATGGGAGGAGGCGATAAGTGAAGATGCAAAGAGCAGGTCATTGTTGGATTTTAGCGGGCGGGCTGGTGTATATTTGCTGATGAGGGAGGACAGGTAGAGGGGAGCGGTATTAGTGAGAGCTTTGTAGGATAGAGTGAGTATTTTGAATTTAATTCTGCTAGAGATGGGAAGCCAGTGGTGGGACTCAAAGAGAGGTGCGGCAGATGCCCAGCGTCAGGTGAGTTGGAATAGCCTGGCAGATGAGAGATTACGATGGAGTGGATTAGTTGTTTGTGGTGCTGACAGTCAGGAAATGAGGAATTTTGGAAATGTTACACAGTTGGAAGTGGCAAGATTTAGAGAGTGATTTGATGTGAGGGATGAAAGATAGGTTAGAGTCTAGGGTCACTCCGAGGCAGCGGACGTGTGGTGATGGCACCGTCAACAGTGATAAAAAGGTCAGATAGGGGAATAGAGTTAGAGGTAGGGATTAGAAGGAGCTCAGTCTTAGACATATTTATTTTGAGGTGGTGAGAGGCCATCTAGGAAGAGATGTCAGATAGGCAGCTGCTGATCTGAGAGAGGACAGATGCAGATAGATTGGGGGTGGAGAGATAGATTTGTGTGTTATCAGGTGGTATTTGAATCCATAGCTGTCGATGAGTTTTCCAAGTGAGGAAGTATAGAAGAGTAGAGGACCCAGGACAGAGCCCTGAGGTACTCCAACAGACAGAGGCATAGAGGAGGAGGAGGAGTCGCCAGCAAAAGACACAGAGGAGGACCTGTTGGAAAGATATGAGTTAATCCAGGAGAGAGCAGTGTCACGGACACCAAGAGAGCTGAGAGTCTGTAGGAGGAGGGGGTGGTCGACTGTGTCAAAAGCAGCAGAGAGGTCAAGTAAGATTAAGCTAGAGTAGTGGCCATTGTTTCTAGCAAATAGAAGGTCATTTGTGACTTTGGTGAGAGCCGTTTCGACCGAGTGCTGTGGGCAGAAACCAGATTGCAGGGGGTCGAGCAGAGCGTTTGAGGACAGAAAGTGGGTTAGATGGTCCAAGTCAATGGAGCCCAGCTTTCTAATCATAATGTGATTAGTAAAATATTGAAATAATAATAAAAACATAAAAAATAATTATGCATCAGAGGAACCATCCAGTTCCAGTAAAATGTAAAAAAATGTCAAAAAAAATGCAGAGCATTCCGTCCTGCTGTTTTGACCCTTTTGGGCCTCCTATGACACTGATACATACTCATTGTATTTGTACTCTGTATTTCAGTTTGCCCTTTATTTCTTTTTATGTGCTTCATCTGTGCATTATCCTTTTTGAATAAATTGTTTTGGGAAAAAAAATTAAATAAATAAAGTTTTGGGTCAGTTAGAACTATATCTTCCCCAAAATATGGAAAGAGTTAAAGTAAAAGCATTTCAGATACCCAAGGGGTAAATTGGAGTGGCCGGGTTCAAAGATAGGGCGTAGGCACAGACTGACCAAAATGGGGGGGGAAGTGCACTTCCCAAATGTGGCCTTTTCGCTCCCAAACACCAGGCAAACCCATGCATGGGTGGTATCACTGTTCTCGGGAAATGTTGCTGAACACATATTGAGGTGTTGTTTGATAATGACGTATACCTGGAGCTATAAATTTATACCTATAGTGTAATTTGTGTGAAAAAATACAAACAAATTAATACCACAAACTTTGGCAAAGGCTGGTGGTAGAATCTCATGCATGGAGTTACAGTACTGGGTGTCTAGTTTTCAAAAATATATGGTTTGATTGGGGTAAATTGCATTGGCCGGCTTCAAAGATACCTAAAATAGAACATGAGGGAAGAATTACTAGATTTGGAAACAAACTGGTTTTGAAATAGCAAAATCCTACTTTTACTTTTTGCCCAATAACAAAAAAAAAACAAAAACATGAAAACATTAGGTATTTCTAAACGCAGGACAAATAGTATAATCTAAACATGAGACATTAGGCCTGTCACTTTAAATCACCCCTGTAACTATGGAAACCGAAAGGAATACTGTTACCCAGCTTTACATCTCTCCACACCAGCAGCAAACGGGTTAAATATTACCCTAACCACAGGGGAGCATATAGCGAGCTAAGAGAATCTGCCCGTCGGATACCCATTGTACAGCGCTACAGAATTTGATGGCGCTATATAAAACAATAAATAATAATAATCTGCCCTGTGCAGGAGCATACTCTTCCAAAATGACTGGAAAGTGGTGAATCTCTTCCTTTCATAACCTTATTTCCTGCTCACAAGCTCCTCCCCTATCACTAGTTTCCTGTTCATACCCACTGACCTGAACCCCTTGCTCTGCATATGTCAATGATATTCCATGTACAGTCCTAAGTGTTAACTCCTTAAGGACCAGAGCTGATACACTACAGGGCCGGAGAGATTTTTATGTTTTTGCTATGTTTTTCTCCAACCGTTATTTCCCTTTTTCTTATTATTATTTATATAAGTTTAATACAATTTAAAAACATTGGTACATAAATTCTATATGCAGCTAGTATTAATGGGAAATGGGAAAGTAAACACTAAAATATAGTTGTTAATTTGCCCTGAGGGTTCTTAGGGTAACAAAGAGGTTAATAAAGGGTTGTACCTGTGATTAGCCAGAAGAGGGCAGTCATTAGAGATCCCAGCATAGTCTACATCAGGGGCGTCCAAGTTTTTTCTGCAGTGGGCCACTTCATCAGAATTGTATACGTGCGAGGGCCGCACTCTTTTCTCACTGTGAGAAAATATGGCCTTTAATAAGATATGCAGATTAAAAAAAGTAAATGACACAAAACCTTTACTTTTTCCTCTCACTGATTTCTGGGCCTAGAAAGTTTTGTGACTACAAATTCAGGATTCTGGATAAGTTAAAATGAAATTGTTTATTTATTTTAGGGATGCACCGAAATGAAAATTCTGGACCAAAACCGAAAATTCAGGGTTCACTTAGCCAAAACTGAAAATTATCCCCCACACACTTTTAATAAAAGTAATTCACACAACAAAATTGTACAAAAAATTATATATTATGATTGTTAACAGCAATCTCAGGCATACCCAGATTCCAGCATGTACTGGTTGGCTGTACCAGTATTTTTTGTCCAATTTTAGTGTTAACCACACTTTTATTAAAAGTAACACACCACAATTGGATAAAAAAATCAACTATATGACTTGGCATGATAGGAGTGTGATTGCTAATAGCAAACACACTCTTTTTATACCCAGGCAACCAGTAAATGCTGGAACCTAGCCATGATGGGACTGTGATTGCTGTTAGCAGACTGCTGTTAGCTGTTAGCAATCACACTCCTATCATGCCAAGTCAGCCAGTACATGCTGGTACAGGGTGGCTGTAAGTGCAGACCCCATACTGCTGGCAGCATCAATACACAAGGGGGCAGCTAGCCAGGTTTCAGCCTGTACTGGCTGACTTGGCATGATAGGAGTGTGATTGCTAACAGCAATTACAGTCCCATCATGTCTAGGTTCCAGCACTCACACACCCATGCTATCACACACACACGCACACACAAATTCATTAATTCACAGATTCATTCCCTCACAGGCGTACTCATTCAAACCCCCACTCCCTTACCTTCACTACAGCTCTCGATGCCGCTCACAGACTTCAGCAGGGGGCGCGGCCTCCCTCGTTCTCCCCACAGAGGAAGCAGAACTGGAGCAGAGAATAGACTTTCCCACAAGTAAGCAGCAGGGCTTGTGATCTTGGCTGCCGATCTTACGTGGGCCGCACCTCGAGGTCATAGGTACTGCATTCAACCATGCAAGTCAATGGAGCCCAGCTTTCTAATAACAGTGTGATTAGTAAAATAAAAGGCAAATAAAAGGCAAAACATTAAAATATATATATATATAAAAAATATTTTGTGAGCAAGTCCTAAAATTAGCACATTAGCTTACAACAATTCTCGCATGGAAAGAGTTACAATACTGGCATATATAACATTGTATGATTTGATGGGGTAAATTGAATTTGCCGGGTTCAACCATGAGCCACTTAACACAGGGGGAAGGATGGCCACACATCTAATTTCCGATTAAAAAAAATGCACACGTCCCAAAATGTGGCCTTTTAGTTCCCAAATATAACTGTACTCAGGAGATGTTGCTGAACACATATTGGGATGTCGTGTGACAGCGACATATACCAGGAGCTGTAAATTCATACCTAAATTAGGTGTGTGGGTAAAAATACACACAGAAAATACTACTGCAAACTTTAAAAAAATGCTGGTGGTAATATATGTGCATGCAAAGAGTTAAAATACCAGCATTTGAAATACCCTGGGGTGTCTAGTTTCTAAAAATATATGGTTTTATGGGGCACACGGAAATGGCTGGGCTCAAACATGTACCAAATAGGGCATGGGCAGTGGATCACCAAATGCCAGTTCAACATTGAAAAATGCGCATGCCCCAAATTTGGCCCTTTTGTCCCCAAACAGCCAGGCAGACCCATTCATATGGGGTATCGCGGTACTGAGGAGATGTTCCTGAACACATATTGGGGTTTTTTTATGACAGTGAGTGACATATACCAGAACCTGTTGTACTTATTGCCCCATAATGTGCAGAAAAAAACAAAAAAACATAACAATACTGGGTATTTCTAAACGCAGGACGAATAGTAGGATCTATTTAGCAGGTTTTTTCATTCCCTTTTATAGATGAGTAAAAGATTTTTCAACTAAAAGTAAGAAAAAGTCATTTCTTTCTAAATGTTTCACCATATTTTATACTTTTTTAATAGTAAATAATATGATACTATCACCAACCTGGATCAGCGACCACTGGTATGAAGGAGCGGCCTCCACGGAGGAGCGGGAGACCACCCTCTGCCAGCCTGCAGCCAGAGCAGCCTCCAAGGAGGAGAGGGAGACCCCCTTCTGCTAGATACCAGCCACAGCAACCTCCGCGGAGGAGAGGAAGACCTCCATCTACCTCCACACGCCCTCTAGTGGCTAGACCCCGAACCGCAGACACCTATACTTATAGGCTATGGTCTAGCCACACTCAAGATGGCTGCCAGATTCCACCTAACAGGAAGTGACATCAGCCTGTTCAAATTTTGGCTCCAATTGGTGCCTAGCCACTTCCTCTTCCTTTATAACCT
>VKOC01048713.1:0-21120 GCA_009364415.1 Spea multiplicata | reverse complement strand
AAACAGGAAGATGTTCCTGTTACATGCTTCCACCTGACTTGTACTTTTACGTTTTATAATGAGAACACCTAGATGTTCCTAGTCCATACTTGCAATTGCCTCAAGTCTATCATGGAAAGATCTTTTCCCTGAATATACATGTGTTTATTAGCCTGCACCCACTTAAGTTTGGCATATGTGGTCTATAAGATCCATCCCTCCTTCTATAATCAGCAAGGGGTGAAGGACATGACTACATGATGCCATAGAGAGGAACATGGTCCCAGAAGACTGGGTACCAGGGTGCATTGTGGCTATAATTGATACTTTTCATCATTGCATGACTGTAAGCATGGGAGCTTTGGAAACAAGAATATAATGTGGTGTAGCAAGATTAGTGATCAAGTGCGCACTCTAATACTATATTGGTAAGTGATGGCAAAAAATAGGTGACCATTAGGTGTCCTGGTACCTTTTGACTCTTCTTAAACCAGTTCCATCAACAACTGACAAATTGTCATATAGATTGAAAAGGTAATATTTAAGGTGGTTTTAAGTGCAAAACTGTTGGTAGCGGACAGAGAAAGGAAACTTTCTTCTGCTACCTCTCGCAAGCAGTTTTGGGCATATGAAGTTGCCAAGAAGATTTTATTTTCATTGTAAACTGTTAAATAGAAAACAACAGACGTTGGCACCAGGGAAATTTCCAGCTACCGGTCCTGTAATTTGCTCTGTGTTTCTGGACTTCACCTTGGCACAAAGATTACTGCAGCTTAATCTGATGCTGCTGATAGTAATGAAGTTGCACAGAAGTAAAATTTGTTTTGTGCGTGTATTTAATTTATTTATGTTGTTACCCATCCGAGAAGTCACAAATAAATAAAAGTCAGTTTGAAGATATATTGTTTGTGAAGTTTGCAGGGAAGTGGGTATTTTACAACAGTAAATAACTTTTTGAAAGAAATACATGTAGATATTGTTCATGGGTATTTAATCTCAGGTAACTCAACCCCTTTTAAGTTTAACACTCAATCTTTACTTTTTTAAAGCCTAAAAAATCTATAATACATATTTACCCCCACAGTGTATCAATGGCTTTCCATGGTTTTGTGTAATCCACTGGTTGCAGTGCGGCCACTGAAGGAACCTGTACTATTACATCTTCTCTACCCTCAAGACCTAATGTGGTGATATTTTATCTCCAATAAGCTGCATTCAATTTCTAGGTCCCCCTCAGAAGAATTCTGATCAATTTCATTCTTAAGACTCCACCATGACCTTGATATTGAAGGCTTGCAGTTTCTCTACTTTTATTCCATGGAGAAATACACTGTCTACAATGTTCTCCATTCTTCTTCAGAACACCTTGCTGATCCCTTCACTACTGGACTCCAACCAAAAATTACCCTACATAATTTAAAGCAAACCAGCCAACAGGTTATGTTTACATGCCCTGTGTTTGAAATATAGGCCTATACCTAGTCATCTATCCTCTATGACTTACAGCAAGCCCAGCAGCAAGACTTGTACTGTCCCATCTCCCATTTATCCATCTATATTCCTGACCTCCAAAGTCTCCTCCTCCACCTTTTAGTAACAATGGGGTTGTTTTCAGTGAGGGGTAGAAGATTAATGTATCCATTACTATCACTGAGTCCGGATCTATTAAACAAGTAGGATCTATTAATTCCTAAAAGGAATAGCCAAGATGTTTCAGCTGATTATATTCAATACTTTATAAGTGTTCAAAACTAAAGAAATGGTGGTTTGAAGTAATAGAATAGCATACCTCCCAACGTTTCAAAATGTGAAAGAGGGACACTTTTTTTTTTTTTAAATCTCGCGGAACTCACCAATACAAGCAATAGCACTTTACAATGTTGCACTCGCATCGCCACTTAAAACACGCTTCGTTTTTGTCAGCACAGTCATGCATTTTAAAAATAACCAACACATTGAATTCCCATGAGGCTCAGCCAGACATACTACTTCCATGATGCTGGCTGAGCGTCATGGGAAGTGCAGCAAAAGTAAAGCTGCAGATGCTAGCTGTGAACTAAAATTCGCATGATTCTCAGCCAGCATTATGGTGGACACCTGGCTGGCTGAGAATCATGGGAATTTTACTTCGCAGCAGCAGATATTTGTTTAACTTAAAAAGGCTAATGTTACCCTCCCTCCCAGGACCCTTACACACTGCCTTTAAACACACGTGCCCATAAACACACATATACACATACACTGACTTTACACACACACATATACACATACACCGCCCTTACACACACACACACACAACACGTACACTGCCCCTAAACACACACACATACATGTACACTGCCCCTAAACACACACATACATGTACACTGCCTTAAACACACACATACACTGCCCTTACACACCAGCTAACTATACCTATACTGCTCTTACACACAGCAGCCCATACATACACACACACACACAAACTTACAAACACATACACACACACATACACTGCCCTTACACCCCTTTCTCCCCATCTCTTACCTCTTCTAACATCCTTCTTCCTTCTGCCTCCATCCTGTATCCTGCATGATACACTTCAGTCCTCGCTTTACTACTCCCTCATTACTACGCGACTATTGCTGCAGAGCGCAGGGATGGCGTTATTTGCCGGCGGGTAATGATTAGGGAGCAGTAAAGCAAGGTCTGAAGTGACATACCTCGTTGAGCAGACTAGAGGAAGATTGCGATCTCCCAGTTAGTCTGCAGGCTGCTGTGCACCCCCCCTCCGCAGCCACACCTGAGGTGAGTACGGATCTTGCCTCACCCTTCCTCTGCCCCTGCAAAGTGGGACAGAGAAAGAGATAGGCAAGACAGCGGGACAGAGACCCAAAATCGGGACTTCCCGTCTAAAATGGGACAGTTGGGGGGGGGCATGGAATAGAGATAGAAACAACTAATATTCCCAAGTAAGGCCATTTAACACTCAATGTTCCTGTCATGTCGGCCCTGTGGGAAAGGAGACATTGAGAAGACTTTGCAAAGAAAGAGTCATACTATATTTGGAGTGACTGAGGTATTCAGGTCAGGGAAAGATTTGGTAACCAGCCTCCTGGGACAGCCTTGATGGGCCTTGAAATGGAATCCGTACCATCTGTTGACCGTGAGTTAGAAACTTTCCCACATGTCACAAAGAATATATGTGCAGAAAATAAGCCAAACCTCATTATTTCAGTTTGTGGCCCCATCTGAATATGAAACAAAAAACACCTGCTACCTGAAAGGGAGATGTGAGATAAAATTACAAAAGTAACTAATTTTACTCATGGTGTCAGGCATCACCGTAAGAGGCCTGGCTGGACTTAAACTCACTAGGTCATCACCTTGTTCTGTTATGGACTGAACCCCGCCTCTCTCACCTGGCCTCATCATCAGGCTTTAAAAGATCAGCCTCACCTTCAGCCCAGTATCTGGTTGTTGTTTTTGCTTCTGGATGCGCTGTGCTTATATGCCTGATTTCCTGGACTTTGACCTCTGCTTTGCTACGCTGTTTGTGAACCCTGTCTGCCAGCCCTGACCTCTGCTTACGTTTGACTCTGCTTCTGGAGATCCCCTGTCTGTACCGCGTACCTGTTTTGCCCCATGCACACTCTCACTGCTCTAGTGATTTATCCATACTGTCACTCTGAGCAGTGCTATTTTGCAAGGGTGTGCGCCATCTCCAGCAACTGTGCTCCAGCTCCTGGTAAGTCCCGACACATGGACAAAAATAAAGATTTGGTGGGGGTCCTATCAGTAATGTCAAATACAGCATAAGAGTTACATTGCAGACTCTACAGGGTTTAGTTAGCATGTTAAATGTTAAAGTTCATGAGAGTACAAAAGTAGAACAAGTATGTTTGAAAGGGCTGCAAGACAAACCCTCTTCTCTCTAAAAAGAACATGGCAGCACAGCTTAGGTTTGCAAAACTGCATCTGAGAAACTATGGACAAACAAGATCAAAGTGGAGAAGGTTGGCCATAATGCGCGAAAACCAAACACAGCATTTCAGCACAAACACCTCATACAAACTGTCAAGTACGGTTGTGGAGGGGTAATGATTTGGGCTTGTGAATATTGCAGTCATTGAGTTGACCATTGACTACTCTGTATACCAAAGTATACTGGAGTTATTGCTGCTAAAAGTGGTTCTACAAGCTACTGAATCATGAGTTGTACTTTTTTGTTTTTCACACATGGCTTCTCCATTTTGACTTAATTTTTGTTGACTAAATCATGACACGGTGTAAAATGTCACGTGTTGTTCATCTGAGGTTGTATTTACGTATTTTTTACACCTGTTAAGGAATAGGTGATTTTTATTATGTTCTGATCTTTAAAACCATAAAATATTACTAAATTATTATCTTTTATTTCTTCTATTTATAGAGCACTAACAATTTACACAGCACCTCTTACAATACATATATTCAAGGTTTATGACAAAACTAGAACTAAGAGACAAAGACAAACGTATACATTAGGTAAAGTAGGCCTTGCTAGACAAATATTTTAACTGTAAGACATATTTTTTCAGTATGCTGAGGAAGTATTTTTTCTTGCACGTTCTTAACGACTTAGAGCTGCTGTGAAATAACAGGAAATTAAGAATTCCAAAGAAAATTGGTAGTACACCACACTGCTTCAATGCAACATGCTATTTAAGTAGCTTAACTCTGTTAGGGCATAAGGACGTTCACATACATATCTGTAAATGTTATATACAAGGAATGGTCCGATTCTATACTGGTTTGTTGACTACCTGCATTGCTCAATAGTATTAACTACTAGTATTTCTGTATAATGCTCATCTGAAGCAATAGCAAACTGGATAGAATAGTCTCTTCTGTAATGTATATTAAAAACCTACGGTAACTTGTGAGTGGTAGGGTTAGTGGCAAGATAAAATCCTTTCCTATGTCCATCAGTTTGCAGTTTGGCTTGTACAACTGTTCCCAAAGGTACTGTGGTTAATATAAGATAAACAGCAGAGTGTCCCACATTCCCTACTTCATTCCTCTTATCTCAAAAGCACTGCATTCATCCTCTGCATTGGGATTCATGGTGCAGCACTGTTACAGGGCCTGTGCTCACAGAAGTCTCAATCACACAAGCTTGTTTTGTCTTCTATCTATTGGATTAACCTATGCTGTACCTGACAGGTTTAAGTTCAAAGTCTCTTACCGGCAAGACTGCAAATTACTTATCTGCAGAGTAAAAAGGAGTAAAATTATCACAGAAAATAGCCATCAGCCTTTTCAGAGCAGCCATATTGATTCTTGAATTAAACTTCTCACATTATAACGTCTAACAACCCTTATAGTAATATTTCAACAAAGTATAGATCACATCTCTTACATATTACACTAGAATCATAGATGTCACATTTGAAGAATCTCCTTTAGAAAATATTTTACTGAACCTTAAATTTAGGCCCAGATCATAAAAGTTAGCAGGTCTGTATTCTTCATTTCTGCAATCAAGGAAGGGCAGGTATATTCATCAGCCAAGGAAAAGGGAAATAAATTAAATTAAAAAAAAAAAAAAAAAGAAATGCATGTTAGCCAATTTTAGCACACAATAACACTCACTGCAACACTCTAGAAAAGCAATTGACAAAGCTTTAACAATACAATAAATAAAAGGTACCAACATTTTATTTCTAAACTTACATATGGAATCAAGATTCATGATGGTTTAATGAAAAGGGGAACCCTACCCCTGCATCTCTTTATCCCAAAACAACATGGGGCAGAGCAAGTTGGAATCTGTCTCTTAAGTGGGTCTGATAAAAAAAATGGAAAACTAGACTATATATATTTATACACACATTTTGATGTTTCCATAAGCCTTTCTTTATTTAAGTTAAGAGGAATGGCTCACCATCTCTAATAAGTAACAAAGAAACCAGTAATCTTTACTATGAGCAAAGAGAAGAGAAAACTTTGCAGAAGCCTAAAGTGTGGTTGTGAAACCATGGCTTTACCCCTTCTCAACCTCCCCCCCCGATGGACAGGGTCCGTTTTTGGGGGGCAAACTCATCTGAAAGGCACAGAGGAGGGCGAGACTGTACCCTTCCCAATGGACCAAATATTGAAGCTTTCCACTGGACTATCAAGAGTCAATGGACACCAATCGGAGTTGAGGAGCGATCATAGTAACAAGATTACAAATCAAGATTTTCAGTAGTGAGGCATGAAACACATTTTGGATGTGCATATTGAAAGGAAGGTCCAGGGCATAGGCCACAGGGTTCATCCAGGAGATTTCTGGAGGACAGCCAGACTCTCTCCAGGACCTGGTAGGAGGGTGCGGGTAGGCTTTTTTGATTGGCCTGGAGCTTTTGAGAACATTGTGAGCTTTGTAGTGCCTCTTGGACCTGCACTCATGTGGAACAGATCTGCTGGAGATGACCCTCCAATGCCGGAATCACCTGGGAAGTGAAAGTATTGGGAATCACGGAGGGCTGATACCCATAATTCACCATGAAAGATGAGAGCAGGGTGAAGACCGAGACTGCACTGTTATGAGCAAATTCCGCCCAATGTAGCATAGATGTAGCGCCGCAGGAATTGCTCCAGGGCTTGATTGTCCCTTTCCCCAGCCCCATCCAATTACGGGTGATAGGCCGAGGAGAAGGTGAGTTGGATACCTCTAGACAAACTGGCTACCCGGTCGGAACTTATGGCTTTGGGAAACCCCTGTAGCCGATCTTTGATAAAGTAGCCAACTCTTTAGCGAATTGGAGCTTTTTGCATGGTATGCAGTGAATCATTTTAGAAAACTGGTAGAAAAGCCAAAATGACTTCTGAAATCATGGACCCCAAGAAGGTGACCTGTTTGCGGTGGAACTGCAAAATAGATTATTCTCTCAACTTTTGCACGTTGAGTTACAAAGAACCACCCACAACACACAGTGAAAGTGCATAGAGCTCACAACACCAGAGACATTTTAAGTGTGGCGGTGAAACCATGACACAAATATGTTCTCATCTGTTTATGGGCCACATAGCTACGTTTCTAAGGCCAATGTTAGCATTCCATTTTACTGTCGGTATTTGGTAGAGAGTTTTAATAATAGTTTGAAGAGTGGGATCATGCTAGTTAATGCTTGATGGGGGCTGTTTGCATTTGAAGTTTGCTCACAGACCTGGGTAAAACATGTTATCCGATGCAAGGAGAGGTTGAATACAGTTCACCATGTTTCAGGCTGGGAGGAAGTTGATGTCACTATGAGAAATAAATTATGCTTCCTGGACAAAGATGAAGACAACATCACTGAAAAACTCTTTTTCTCGTTATTATTTTCTTTAGTGTTGTTCAGCTCTTTGAAAAATATTTCTTTTGGATGAGATCATTAATGGTGGCATCGTATATCAGGGCAGCTGTGTTACTGACCGTAGCCATTGTGTTCTTAGGGAATACAAATTAAGTGTAGCAAACAATGGAGGTAATAGAGGAGTAATGAGAAAGAAATCTGATGACCTGTCATTACTTTTATTACCTCCGTCTGATCATTTTACAATCTAGTGAAACCCCAAATCACTATAAAGTCGATAAAGTAGTTTAGTTATTTTAACAGCAAAGTAATCAATAAAGCACATTCTACATGCAAATTAGGTGTGTAAAATGTACTTTCTCTGTAGATGCAGATATGCAAAATGAACATTAGTAGCAGAAAGTTTTCACAATGTTTTAAAGAACAAAGTTGCACTTCTGATTTATCCTGGTTTTCCTTTTTCTATGCATAACAATGAGAAAGATTTAGGTAATTCTGTTAGTATTGTGTTCTACTAAAAAGTTTAATATAAAACTCCAGAAAACAAAAGGGTGCCCAAGTTATTATTGTGGTATTAAAAACATCAAAGACGTTAAGATGACAGCTTTGGACATATGGTGACTGAAGGGACAAGGAACACTAATGATACAGAAACGGAAAAAAAACTGCACTGGTGCTAAGAAGTTTCCAGCTGTATATCTTGTGGGTTTTTTCTTATATTAAACTTTAGAATCATACATTTTTTAATACCAACACACATTACAGTAGCACTTTACCAGAATGTGTTTATATTGCTGCTTCAGCCATCTGGATGGCTGAAAAGTATATGCAAAGTGAATGCAGTGTACACAATGTTGCCTTAGACATTTTTGTATTTTGCATTTAATACAAAGTCCAGAATGATTTATTAAAAGTAACAATCAGAGCAAAAATATTTAAGAGAAAAATACAAACCTTATTCGCTTTCATAGTGGTTACTTAAATGTTCTGTACAAAATATGGGGGATTTCATAGAAGACCGCTGTGCTTCCTGCTCAGTTTGCTGTGGTAAATCAGTTCTGTATCCAAATAATTTTTATACGTGATTATGAGTGAGCATTTTAACATAAACCAGTCTTTAAACATTTGTTATTGAAATGGGATGTTACAGTGCCTAAAGGAAAAAAAATCTAAGTTTTTTTTTTCATGTCCAAAGGTGTATTTTTTTCAGCTGCCAATAAAATAATTGGCCTTTGGCAAAAAAGTTGAACAATATTTGATTATGTAAATACATTTATAAGTGAGAGACATAGGATATCTAAGGTTTTCCAGGACGCATATACGTTTTTCATATCGATGACCAGCACAGGTAAAGTGCTGCCTTGCGGTATGTGGGATGTATAGCTTCATGGAAGTGAACCAAATAGTCAGGTATACAGCGCCCATACTGCAGGGCAGCACTTTGTCTGAGCTGGTCAGCAATATTTAAAATATATGTGTGTCTTAGAAAACATGGCTGATGTGGTCACCTTAATCTTAAGGGGAAATAGTAGAAACCCAATTTTCTCTGGAGATCCAGCCCCACTGCCCTATGATCTCCACTGCCTACAGTATTGGCACAATGGGGATGCTAGGGAGGAACTATAACTGTCCCCCAAAAAACATAAAAGTTAGGTGGTTTGGTGCAGTGCCAGTTATTTTCTTGGATTTTGCTACACTCCTGACTGCTTATATATGACACATAGAACAATAAAAAATATATGTTGGTATAGGTGGGCCGCATGTGTTGGTGAGGGTTTATGGTCTGGTCAGATGTCTGATATGGGTGGAACATAATAAATAGGGCTTTATTTAGTTGGGACTTACTGCATATGACCTAAGCTTGAAAGTGTGGGTGGGGTACATCCGTGAGTAGAGCAACAGGGGGACCCATCAGACAAGTTTTAGGGTAGCATGCATTTTATCTTATACCTCTGGATGTATGACTCACTCACTCCTGCTCAATAAGGTTCTTACTTCAGGGGATGAATTATCAGTAAAGAAGAGAGTCTCAGAAGTTGCTGTTTGTCCTTTTATCTCTCTTTGGGCTCATTATCCAGAATTTGTGATTGGAGAATTCTGAAGCCTATAACCTGAAATTTGAGATCTGCCTTTAAATGCCTTCAGTCATTCTTGCGTGCCAACGGTCTGCTACCCCCACGTCTGCCAAGCGACACAATGCTGATTTCTGTTATTCTTTTTTCAGCATGGGGTTGAATTAGGGAAAGCCCACCCCCATCATATGGCATTTTTCCCACCTCTTGTGCCCTGGATTAAGTATTCTTCTTTGTTAGGACCTGACCTCCTTCCAAACTGGAATGCAATAGGAATTTTAGGACTTGTTCAGACGCCTCCAAGTGTGCAGGGAAAATGCAGTGTTTAGCACGAGATGCGCAATTGAGTCTACTGTCTTTTAATGGATTTATCAATAAGTCCAAGTGTATTTTTAAAAACTAAGGACCCACAGTTAAATACATGACACAATAATAGTAGTAAATAACTATAAAAAACATTGGAGCAGAGTGTAAATTATTCCATTTTTTAAAAAAAAGAAAAAACAATAAATATTTATGTGAATAAATGGAAAACAATAGGTTCTTTCCATTCAGAAATGTGTAGGTTGCCTGGCCATCATATGATCTCAACGTTTGTATTGTGTTAAAGGAACAGTCAAATGTAATAAATGTTAACTGTGTGTTGGTGTTTTGTAAGTGTACGAACTAGCATATTCTGGGCTAGGCCGATTGGACCCAGGGCAGCAGGTCCATGGGGCGGTAGCCCCTCTCCAACATAACAGGGAGCCAATTGCCCCCTTGCCAGCCCTATGCTGAGATGAAGCAACTTGGTTATCTTAACAACCAGAACCAAAATCTAATTGTAAACTATAAGAAAATAGGCTTTTGTGTCTAAAATGTATTATACTCAATTAAAATAAAACTGAAGGAATATTTTCTTTAAATGATCTAAAATTTTACTAACATTGTTCGTTTAAAGGAACAGTTGAGGATCTTGAAAAACTATAACTAAAACAATAATAATAGAAGAACAATAAAATTGTGTAAGCATTAAAACTTGTAGACAAAATACACCTTGTATGTATCTCTTAGTGTACCATTTATTTCAACCTAAAAAAAATGTGAATATAGCATTCCCTGTTCTTGTGTGCAAAGCCAGGATTTAAATTTAAAGATAAAAATGTGATGGTAGATAACACAAAAAAACAGTCTGCTTTTTCTATCTGATTAAAAAAACTTAATGATACCTAGTGTTCAAAGGATTAACCCAGAATTGTTTTGTGTGTGAAGCCTGGCAAAACATTTTTGAAATTCCCTTGTTTTATCAGCTACCATTTCTGTTGGGTGTTAGCTCTTTGAAACTACTATAGTTACAATAAAACAAATGCATTCTATAGCTCTCACACTCCATCCTTATTATGGTTTTGCACATTATTTCATATGTTTCATTCCATGATTGCGCAGTGTCATAATTAACTTAATTAATTTACCAGGGGAATATAAATGAAGGTTGAGCTGGTCTTGACATGTCCAAGACAATTTACTTTTAGTTAAGTCTGCATTATACTTTAAATCAGAATATCCCTTGCCTATGCATGTTAAAGAAAGCACAAGTAGACGGTGCCAGACAGGGTACTCCGCAGTTCTAAACAAAAGTCCTTTTGAGGATCTATGCGCCTTCAAAAACAGTGTACTCAAGCATTAAGAATTTATGTCCAGGAACTTTCAGAAAGGATTGACTCGGGCGTCCACCGGTTGCATCAAGGAGCTCACTCAGACAGGTATTTAAAATGACAAAACAAAACAAAAGAGCCGACTCAACGGGGTATATTCTTAACCCCTTAATGATAAAGCCAGTACTTGTACGGGCTCAAAAATACATTGTTTTCAATGGGTTTAGGGACCGCCCATTGCCCTTAAGGGGTTAATAACAAATCCTTCGATAAAATCGCACTTCGACACACACCTCTCTAGAGTTAGAGAGACATTAACTCTCGAAACATATAACGACCCTTTTAGGTCTTCTAGTTTGTAACTGAAAAGTCTATTTTTGGAGAGGGTTAATTTCTATTGGTCATTGAGAATATTTAAATTCACACCTGAGATGGATAGATCTACAATCAAATGCCACGTAGGGTCTAGCCAGCAACCCATGTATGCTGAAGAGCAGTTTTATTGAATTAAGTCTCATTAAAGGATTTGGTTTTATGAATATACTTAGTTGAGTTGGCTCTCTTCTTTTGGTTTGTTTACTCCAAACTTCTACAAAATGAATTGCGGTTCCGTGTAATGTGATGTGTCAAGGTTTCCACAGAACCTTAATTATGCCCCCCCCCCTAAAAAATGTTGATGCTTGCACAGATGTATAGAGCTTCCACCCAGGTGAGAGACAGCTAGTCTGGCTGTTTTTATCAGTCACACAAACAAGGAAAGATTCCTAAGGCCTATGAGTCAGAGAACTCTTCGACAGAGGAGAATTAAGTAAGCACACGGTAAATGTCTGATACAAGTTTATTTAACATTGCTGCACAGGCATTGCAGACACCAAGGCAAATAGAAGTGAGATTCTCCTGGAAATAGTGTGATCTCGGTACCGCAAATGGGGATATCCGCTAAAGTCGGCTTCCTCCGCTACTCAGGCTCATTAACAGCCGGTGTCAGAATATCGGGCGCTAACACCTTCCCCTCAAGAAATATCAGCCAAGACTAGATGCTTGATGGTAAAATCTTGAACTGAGTTGAGTATTTAAACAGTACAAGGGGATAATTGACATACAATAGTAACAGCAAAACACACATAGTTCTCAATCAGGCCCTCCTTTACTCATGGCTCAGTATTTGCACTTAGCCCTGTAAGGGGGTGGCTGCTGTAGTCTGATGGTTAACATCACTTAAAGCATCTAGGCCCTAGTTCCTCAACAAAAGCTTGAGTGATAGAACCAGCATTCCCACCAGATACATTACACATGTATCTAGGAACCTTCATGGATGGTGGATTATCTTGCCGCAATAATACATACATCAAGATGATCAGATGCTTCTGTGACTCCATATAGTTTTGAAAACAAAGCACGGTACTAAGGAAGAGAAGAACATCATAGACTTTTTGGATAAAGTAACTAGGTTTTCTAAAAGCAAATCTGCAGACATTTTATGCAGGACTGTATGTAAATAATTGTTTTCAGTATTAATATAATTATTACTACATTGTTTAACACATATTTCATAGATTGGCTAGTAGTGATATTTATAATGGCTAGGTTGACCTTTAATGATATTTAAGGCAAAGCACATTTTTATACTGGCTTCAGAGGGGCTCAGGACAGACGAACAGGACAAACAAACAATGGCAGAAGTCATTTTACAAAAAAAAGCATTTATGGAAAATGGCCTGCTGGGAAAAATATAGAATCAAAATTTCCAGAAGCTAAGATGCACAGGGGTCCTGAACCTTTGATGTTGGCAGTAAAAGTTATGTGTTGTTCCAAGACTCAGTATATGAATGATTACCCTTGTACTCTATTGTATATATCTTCTTCTCTCAGTAAGGAATACCGTCAATCACGGTAAAATAGTGCCTTAGTCTTTATCTCGAACATAAAATAATTTTCCAATTCAAAACAAACTGTTCTTTTACTCAAAAAGTCATTCACAGAGAAGTTAAGCCTTACCCTATAAATGTAACTTTTATGTTTCAGAGAGTCTGGCTATACGGGTCATTTTTGTATCCCTTTTTCTGCAGCACAATGTAACTACCACAAGAGAACAGAGACGTCCGGCTCTAGGACTTCAATAGTTCCTTTGTTTGAAATCCTCAGCATGATGTGTTCAGTGGATGTAAAGTAATCAGAACAAAGGGCGCCATTCATTCACATGAAGGGTTTTTTATTAAAGGTTTCCAGAGCAGACAGCATAGTATGCATTGCTGTCCCCCACACCTTGTCCTAAAACGGTAAAACATAATCTTCATGGCAAAAATGACAGCACCACTCTACAACTCTAATAACCTCAGAGCTGGGCCTTCCCTGTAAATATCTCCAAGCCGACTTTACTCAGGACTTGTTTTGAGCTTGACCTTCAGATAATTAGTTTCAACACTAGGGAATGCTATTAGAAAGCAGATGTTTAGATCCATTGCTAGACTCATAATTTTGTGTTGTGAGGCAGTTTCTTTTGGGATGAGAGTTTAAGCACAGTTTAGATATTTGGGAAGCTTTCAGTGTACCCCAAACAGGATTTTTTAACCATAAAACTGTCATGCCCACTGTCACCGAATGAACACTCACGCAGGGTTCTTGAGACCTGAATCACCTAGCAAGGAGTTGGGCCCCAACCTAAATGGACATGGCTTTAGATGTTCCCCACAGCAGGGAGGCTCAGGTGTGGCAGGTTCCGATTGGTATTTGTATCGGTAAACTGCAGGCTTGACTTAGAGATGGGTGAACCAGAATACCAGGGGTTAATACAGGATGGTCAGACACATCCAGGTTAGCTACACTAAGTGGGTAGTTATAGAAGCCAGAGGGCGATAAAGCAGGTACTCAAACAAGCCAGGTACGGTACACAGGTGGATCAATAAAGGATCAGAATCACTAGACAGAAGAGTAGTCAGGCAAACTAAGGGTCAATAAAAGCAAACATGAACTCCAACTCAGTAAAAGGAATAGCAGGACAACCGGCACACCGGCATTTTTTGCCAGCCAATGGGGACGTGCAGACAGCTGTGATCGTACACCCCTTTGAACCAGGTTAGTACACGCTGCTCGGGTCCCCCATGCCCCCCAAAGGGACCCGGCGACGTGAAAAAAACATGTTCAAACTGGGCTTGACATCTCTCTTCCACAATCAGGCCTGGACTGTGGCTCGTTATGTCTAGCCATACGCTACGTAAGCATAAAAATGTAGCATCTGTCCACGTATATATAGTTGTTGGTTGCATCAGGCGGCCACTGGCCTTAAAGTTTCAGGGCCACCGAGTGATCACCAATCCGGCCCTGGTAAAGATTACTTTGGGGGTACAATCTGTTTTTTAATTCAGGGTAGGAAATTCCACAGTTTGGTATGGAGTCTCAGGGTTATGTTATATTGGGCTAGCTCAAAAGCCATAAACTACTAAAAAATAGTGTTTATCTATCTGCCTTAATAGTAGAGGAATCCAACAAATTAGGATTCTGTCACAGAACATAGTTGTGTTTTCTGTGTACTTTAGCTTGCTTAAACATATACTTAGTATGGTTTGAAAGTATTTCAGGGCGATTTTGCATGTAGTTACAAAAAAGAAAGAAAAATAAAGTTGTCCACAGGTGTTAACAGCGGGTGTGAAATCTACCACTAGTCCCAGGGTGCTATCCATTGAGCCTAGACTTAACCTCAATACTGTCTAGGACAGGGTGTGAAAAGCTAGTGACCACTTACGGAAATCAGGGACAATTTATTGGTGTGTGAGGTCATAGTCTTGGTGAAAGCAAATTTGCTCAAAGTCACAAAGATCATTTATTATAATTTAAAGTTTGTATTTATGTTTCAGCAAAACCAGACTAAAATTACGCCTTCCACGTTGTTGAATGGTAGATAATAGAAAATTACTCTTCAGTGTAATAGATAAATCTTAATCATATATGACAGATTTGCTGAAGGAACGGAAAATAAATAATATGGTTGCTGAATGGGCTGCTATTCTCCTCCCTAACTTTAAGATTTTCCCATGGCTCCTTGTTAAGCTAGTTTATAGTACTGCATGTAATACTAACATCTAAAGAAACCTTTAATTCCCTTGAATACGTTTTGGAAATGTTAACTTTCTTCTAATAGACAACTATCCTACAGACCTCTGACTAAGCATGATATAGGCTGCCTCCAATATCCTAACCGGTAGTTAGACAAGAAACATACAGGTATTTATAACCGGTCAGGCATCCTTTATATAAAATTACAACACTGCTAGTTTTGGTAATGTTAGAAAAATATGACCTCCAATTTTGTTGATAGATTTTCCTGGTAGTCCAGTGAATTTACAACAAAATAGGTTATTGGCAAGAATGCTGCAGTTACCTTTAGAGCAGAGCAGAGTAGATCCTAAATTCTACATTTTATAGCTTTATACACTACATAAACCAGAGTAATGCATGTTACATATTAAAATGCACAACATATATTTATTAAATACATCACACATGATATGTATAGCAGGGAAAATGTATCACACTTCTCATGACCATCATGATTATTTCTCTCCTTACCTTAACAGCAATCCTTTACAATGACTATATCATGACTGTACAGAGCACATGCATGACTTCATGTTATTAAAAAAAAAACAATGTGTGCTTATATTTATTTGCTTCCAAGTTTTCAAAGAAGGTGGTGTATCATTCACAAATTCATTGCTTTGTAACGCGTCTTATAACTGATGGAGAACAAAGGTTTGGGTGTGTGCCCAACATAGAAACACAGGAGGTAGTCTGACATCATGACAAATTGCCTTATGATGTGTTAAACATGATAAGACAGCATATAGCATTTGTAAACAGATATTCACAGAGCCATTTTAAGAAATTAATGTAATTGTCACGTACCTGGATGCCGGTTCCTCCAGGCCCTCGGATCCGCAGCCGCCGCGGAAGAGGGGGAGACCCCCCGCCTTACAGCAGCGGCCGCAACCGCCGCGGAAGAGAGGGAGACCTCCCGCCTCGGTTCAGCAGCTGCAGCCGCCGCGGAGAAGGGAAGGCCCCCCGCCTCAGCACGGCAGCCTCAACCGCCACGGAGGAGAGGGAGACCCCCCGCCTCCGCGAGACAGCCGCAACCGCCGCGAGGACGGGGAAGACCCCGCAACTCCGCACGGCAGCCGCCACCTCCCGGAGCCAGGTCCGGACCTGCTGCGTGCACACGTTCTGCACGCCACCTAGTGGCGCCAGCCGGTACTACCGGTCCTTTTAGGAACTTGCGTTCTCGCCAATCCCAAGATGGCCGCGGACCGGAAGTGACGTAACGGCACTTTGAAAATTTGGCGGGAGAATGCTAATTAGTGTCTGGACTTCCTCTGTCTATTTAAGAGCCTCAGAAACCTTCCAGCTTTGCCTTCTGATGGTTGTACCTATCCTGTATAGTGTCTGCTCAGTACGCGTTCCTGTTGATTTCCCGTTACCGACCCGGCTTGTTCCTGATACCGATTCCTGGCGTTTGACTCTGGCTTTCCCCACGTTTTTCCTGACTTCTGGCTTCCTGACCTCGGCTTACCCTGCTACGATCCTGACTTCTGGCTTCCTGACCTCGGCTTGCTCATTGGCTATCCTATACTGGACTCTGGTTTTCTGTCTATTGGACTTGCACACGCTGCTCTACCTGATTACAGGTTCTACCATACGCTGTGCGTGACAGAATCAGAAGGCCAACATGAGACCTGCATCGGTAGGACAGCAGAGCTCCACGGAGGATCGTTTGGATGGGATGGATCACCGTCTGGATCAGTTTGCCCAAGCTCTCCAGACATTATTGCAACGCACCGACCCAGCGCTACAAGGTCCTCCGGCAATTGCGGTCCATCCACCCCCGCCTGCACCTGTTCACTCTGTACCTGCTCATCTACCTCCTCCCCAACGTTATGGTGGCGAGCCTGCAGCATGCAGAGGGTTCCTGAATCAGTGTGAGATCCATTTTGAACTTTCACCTTACGCCTTCCCTACTGAACGGGCTAAGGTGGGCTATGTAATTTCGCTGCTCACTGACAAGGCATTGGCTTGGGCCTCTCCACTGTGGGAGAGAAATGCTCCTCCGGTTCGGTCCTACTCGGAATTTGTCTCAACTCTACGCTCGGTGTTTGACGTTCCTGGGAGGAGGAGCACGGCTTCCGCATCACTGTTCTCCATACGCCAAGGTTCACGTTCTCTTCAGGAGTACTCTATTGAATGCCGTACCCTGATGGCAGAGGTCAACTGGACCAACGAGGCACTAGTCGCCGCATTCCTTAATGGACTGTCCGAATCCCTCAAGGATGAGATTGCGGCTAGAGACCTTCCCACGGATCTGGATGCGGTAATTCAGTACGTCTCCCAGGTGGATTTGCGTCTTCGTGAAAGACAAAGTCAACGAGAGAGACTGAAACAACAGGAGAGAGGAGTGAAGGACACCGTGCGTCAGTTTTCTCAAGTTCCGTCCCCATCCACTATGCCTGACTCCGCGGAGGAACCCATGCAACTGGGGGCAGCAAGACTCACGGAACAGGAGAAGAACAGGAGAAGAAGGGAGGGACTTTGCCTGTATTGCGGCCTTTCGGGGCATTTCCTGAGGAACTGTTCTAAGAGGGCGGGAAACGCTCGCACCTAGGTAGGCTAAGGGGACCTACTGTAGGTGTGATTCGACCATCCCCTGAAACCAAAATCACTCGTATGACTGTTCCGGTCCGTATAGTCTGGGCTAGGGGCTCCGTGGACACTGTGGCTTTCCTGGACTCCGGCGCCGCCGGCAACTTTATTGACTCTGAATTCTGTAACCGGTTCCTGGTCCCCACCCTTCCCTTACCCAATCCGTTATCTGTGGAGGCTATCGACGGGAGACCGCTCCTTCAGGAGCACATCACTCTTCATACGTCGCCTCTTACCCTCTCGGTGGGAGTGGTCCACAGCGAATCAGTACAGTTGTTGGTCATCCGCTCTCCCTCTGTTCCGATCATTTTGGGGTTTCCATGGTTGCGCAGTCACAACCCTATGATTGATTGGTGTACGAACCAGATTACGGCTTGGAGCAGCGCTTGTAAGGATCACTGCCTCTCACCTGTAAAGACTGTTCCTGTGACACTAAGCTCCATCGGAACCTCAATGCTGCCAGACCAGTATCGTTGTTTCGCGGACGTGTTCAACAAGAAGGAGGCGGAGAGATTACCTCCACATCGACCGTATGACTGTCCTATTGACCTACTCCCTGGTACCATGCCACCCAGGGGTCGGACCTATCCGCTTTCGGTTCCAGAGACTAAGGCTATGGAGGCATATATTGAGGAGAACCTTCGTCGGGGATTTATTCGCCGCTCCACGTCACCCGCTGGAGCGGGATTTTTTTTTGTAAAAAAGAAGGATGGGGAGCTTCGTCCTTGTATCGATTACAGAGGATTGAACAGGATCACCAGACGCAACACATACCCCATTCCATTGATTTCCGAACTATTTGACAGACTGCGCGGTGCCACAGTCTATACTAAGCTGGATCTTCGGGGTGCGTACAATCTGGTTCGAATTCGCACGAACGATGAATGGAAGACTGCATTTAATACACGATCAGGACATTATGAATATACAGTTATGCCATTCGGGCTATGCAATGCCCCAGCCGTCTTCCAGGAGTTCATTAACGATTGCCTCAGGGATTTTCTTCAACAGTTCGTCGTAGTATACCTGGATGACATCTTGATCTACTCCTCTGACCTCTCCGCCCATCGCACACAAGTCGCTCAGGTGTTAAACCGGTTACGGCAACACGGGCTCTACGCTAAACTGGAGAAGTGCGAGTTTGAGGTTCGCAAGGTATTATTCTTGGGTTACGTCATCACCCCAGAGGGGTTCGAGATGGACCCTGCGAAAGTACGTGCTATTAAAGACTGGCCGCAACCAGTAGGTCTGAAACCACTGCAACGCTTCTTGGGGTTCGCCAACTATTACAGGCGTTTTATCAGAGACTATTCTAAGATCGCGGCTCCTCTAACGGCTCTCACGAATAAGGGGGCCGACACGGTTGTATGGCCACCAGTCGCCATTTCCGCTTTCAATCGGTTAAGGGAAAGGTTTACCACAGCCCCTGTGCTACGACACCCGGATCCTCTGCTACCTTTTGTCCTGGAGGTGGATGCATCTGAGACTGGGGTAGGGGCTATTCTCTCCCAACGAGCCTCTTATAGCGGGCCACTACACCCGTGTGGTTACTTTTCCAGAAGGTTTTCCCCCGCTGAGAAAAATTATGACATTGGTAACAAGGAACTTTTGGCTGTTATTTTGGCCTTGGAGGAGTGGCGACATCTTCTAGAGGGTGTACAAGTCCCAACCTTGATCCTGACGGATCATAAGAACTTACAATATATAGAGTCTGCGAAATGTCTGAATCCCCGACAAGCCAGGTGGTCGTTGTTCCTGTCCCGGTTTCCATTCGTGTTGACTTACCGTCCGGGGTCCAAGAATGTCAAAGCCGACGCTCTCTCAAGAATGCACACCTTTCCTGAGGAGGAGCACCACGAACCCGAGAGTATTCTGCCAGCAACTAAAGTCTTAGCTGCAACCCACCTTACCTGTCATACTCCTCTCGTGGAACGTATTGCCAAGATGCAGTCACAAGCTCCGGGGTCGCTACCTACTGGCAAGCTGTTTGTTCCGGTCCGTTTCAGGCCTCGAGTTCTCCGTTTATCCCATGGCTCCAGAACGGCAGGACACCCGGGGGTTACACGCACTAGGGATCTTGTTTCCAGAACCTTTTGGTGGCCAGGGTGGGCCAAGGACGTTGTGTCATTTGTTCGATCCTGTACTAAGTGCGCGGCTAACAAATCCTCCAGGAGACCGCCCGCCGGGATGCTCCACCCTCTGCCGCTTCCTTCAGCACCATGGACACACTTAGCCATGGATTTCATCGTGGACTTACCCAACTCCAGAGCACATACAGTCATACTCATGGTGGTGGATCGTTTTTCCAAGATGGCTCACATGATTCCATTGAAGAAACTACCTTCTGCTGCTATGTTGGCTGATGTCTTCATTCGCGAGATTGTCCGGCTCCACGGACTACCAACCGAGATCGTGTCCGACCGAGGCTCACAGTTCATAGCACGCTTCTGGCGTGAATTCACCAAAGCCTTGGGCATTACTCTGGCCTTCTCGTCCGCGTACCATCCCCAATCTAACGGGGCAGCTGAAAGGGCTAACCAGCATCTGGAACAGTATCTGCGGCTGTTAATCAATAATCACCAGGACAACTGGGTTGACCTTCTACCCTTTGCTGAGTTTGCCCGTAACAACTCCGTACAGGAGTCCACAGGAGTATCTGCATTCTTTTGTTTATACGGCCTGCATCCGCAGTCATTTCCCGGAACGTTTCCTGCTTCAACGGTTCCAGAATTACAGGAGAGATTGGCTACCATACGATCCACATGGTCATCAGTACTAGAGGCATTGCAACAGGCGGGCAGGCGACAGGAACATCAAGCCAACAAGAGACGCTCCAGTGCTCCTGCGTATTTGCCAGGGGAGAGGGTTTGGCTATCCACCCGGTATCTTAAACTCAGGGTGCCTTCCATGAAATTGGCTCCACGTTTTATTGGTCCTTTCCCTATCGTTCGGCGGATCAATCCAGTAGCCTACGAACTCCTTTTACCTCGAACTCTCCGGATTCCTCGAGTGTTTCATGTCTCTCTTCTGAAGCCCTTGGTGTGCAATCGCTTTACTACCGTGAGACCGCCGGTTGCGGGGACTTCTGGCTCAGATGCTCTTCGGCGATGTCCTCAAATGATTCTGGCCACTCGCAGACAGCAAGGGAGCGTGCAGTATCTGATCCACTGGAGAGGACTGGGCCCGGAGAGTCGTTCCTGGGTTCCCGCTTCTCGTCTCAATGCTCCTCGTCTGGTACGCGTCTTCCTCGCCAGGAGACGTGTTGGTCTTGCCAGGGGTCGCCCGGTGGTCGCCCCTTCGAGGGGGGGTACTGTCACGTACCTGGATGCCGGTTCCTCCAGGCCCTCGGATCCGCAGCCGCCGCGGAAGAGGGGGAGACCCCCCGCCTTACAGCAGCGGCCGCAACCGCCGCGGAAGAGAGGGAGACCTCCCGCCTCGGTTCAGCAG
>VKOC01048712.1:0-13214 GCA_009364415.1 Spea multiplicata | reverse complement strand
AAGGGAGACCTCCCGCCTCAGCACGGCAGCCTCAACCGCCACGGAGGAGAGGGAGACCCCCCGCCTCCGCGAGACAGCCGCAACCGCCGCGAGGACGGGGAAGACCCCGCAACTCCGCACGGCAGCCACCACCTCCCGGAGCCAGGTCCGGACCTGCTGCGTGCACACGTTCTGCACGCCACCTAGTGGCGCCAGCCGGTACTACCGGTCCTTTTAGGAACTTGCGTTCTCGCCAATCCCAAGATGGCCGCGGACCGGAAGTGACGTAACGGCACTTTGAAAATTTGGCGGGAGAATGCTAATTAGTGTCTGGACTTCCTCTGTCTATTTAAGAGCCTCAGAAACCTTCCAGCTTTGCCTTCTGATGGTTGTACCTATCCTGTATAGTGTCTGCTCAGTACGCGTTCCTGTTGATTTCCCGTTACCGACCCGGCTTGTTCCTGATACCGATTCCTGGCGTTGACTCTGGCTTTCCCCACGTTTTTCCTGACTTCTGGCTTCCTGACCTCGGCTTACCCTGCTACGATCCTGACTTCTGGCTTCCTGACCTCGGCTTGCTCATTGGCTATCCTATACTGGACTCTGGTTTTCTGTCTATTGGACTTGCACACGCTGCTCTACCTGATTACAGGTTCTACCATACGCTGTGCGTGACAGAATCAGAAGGCCAACATGAGACCTGCATCGGTAGGACAGCAGAGCTCCACGGAGGATCGTTTGGATGGGATGGATCACCGTCTGGATCAGTTTGCCCAAGCTCTCCAGACATTATTGCAACGCACCGACCCAGCGCTACAAGGTCCTCCGGCAATTGCGATCCATCCACCCCCGCCTGCACCTGTTCACTCTGTACCTGCTCATCTACCTCCTCCCCAACGTTATGGTGGCGAGCCGGCAGCATGCAGAGGGTTCCTGAATCAGTGTGAGATCCATTTTGAACTTTCACCTTACGCCTTCCCTACTGAACGGGCTAAGGTGGGCTATGTAATTTCGCTGCTCACTGACAAGGCATTGGCTTGGGCCTCTCCACTGTGGGAGAGAAATGCTCCTCCGGTTCGGTCCTATTCGGAATTTGTCTCGACTCTATGCTCGGTGTTTGACGTTCCTGGGAGGAGGAGCACGGCATCTGCATCACTGTTCTCCATACGCCAAGGTTCACGTTCTCTTCAGGAGTACTCTATTGAATGCCGTACCCTGATGGCAGAGGTCAACTGGACCAACGAGGCACTAGTCGCCGCATTCCTTAATGGACTGTCCGAATCCCTCAAGGATGAGATTGCGGCTAGAGACCTTCCCACGGATCTGGATGCGGTAATTCAGTACGTCTCCCAGGTGGATTTGCGTCTTCGTGAAAGACAAAGTCAACGAGAGAGACTGAAACAACAGGAGAGAGGACTGAAGGACACCGTGCGTCAGTTTTCTCAAGTTCCGTCCCCATCCACTATGCCTGACTCCGCGGAGGAACCCATGCAACTGGGGGCAGCAAGACTCACGGAACAGGAGAAGAACAGGAGAAGAAGGGAGGGACTTTGCCTGTATTGCGGCCTTTCGGGGCATTTCCTGAGGAACTGTTCTAAGAGGGCGGGAAACGCTCGCACCTAGGTAGGCTAAGGGGACCTACTGTAGGTGTGATTCGACCATCCCCTGAAACCAAAATCACTCGTATGACTGTTCCGGTCCGTATAGTCTGGGCTAGGGGCTCCGTGGACACTGTGGCTTTCCTGGACTCCGGCGCCGCCGGCAACTTTATTGACTCTGAATTCTGTAACCGGTTCCTGGTCCCCACCCTTCCCTTACCCAATCCGTTATCTGTGGAGGCTATCGACGGGAGACCGCTCCTTCAGGAGCACATCACTCTTCATACGTCGCCTCTTACCCTCTCGGTGGGAGTGGTCCACAGCGAATCAGTACAGTTGTTGGTCATCCGCTCTCCCTCTGTTCCGATCATTTTGGGGTTTCCATGGTTGCGCAGTCACAACCCTATGATTGATTGGTGTACGAACCAGATTACGGCTTGGAGCAGCGCTTGTAAGGATCACTGCCTCTCACCTGTAAAGACTGTTCCTGTGACACTAAGCTCCATCGGAACCTCAATGCTGCCAGACCAGTATCGTTGTTTCGCGGACGTGTTCAACAAGAAGGAGGCGGAGAGATTACCTCCACATCGACCGTATGACTGTCCTATTGACCTACTCCCTGGTACCATGCCACCCAGGGGTCGGACCTATCCGCTTTCGGTTCCAGAGACTAAGGCTATGGAGGCATATATTGAGGAGAACCTTCGTCGGGGATTTATTCGCCGCTCCACGTCACCCGCTGGAGCGGGATTTTTTTTTGTAAAAAAGAAGGATGGGGAGCTTCGTCCTTGTATCGATTACAGAGGATTGAACAGGATCACCAGACGCAACACATACCCCATTCCATTGATTTCCGAACTATTTGACAGACTGCGCGGTGCCACAGTCTATACTAAGCTGGATCTTCGGGGTGCGTACAATCTGGTTCGAATTCGCACGAACGATGAATGGAAGACTGCATTTAATACACGATCAGGACATTATGAATATACAGTTATGCCATTCGGGCTATGCAATGCCCCAGCCGTCTTCCAGGAGTTCATTAACGATTGCCTCAGGGATTTTCTTCAACAGTTCGTCGTAGTATACCTGGATGACATCTTGATCTACTCCTCTGACCTCTCCGCCCATCGCACACAAGTCGCTCAGGTGTTAAACCGGTTACGGCAACACGGGCTCTACGCTAAACTGGAGAAGTGCGAGTTTGAGGTTCGCAAGGTATTATTCTTGGGTTACGTCATCACCCCAGAGGGGTTCGAGATGGACCCTGCGAAAGTACGTGCTATTAAAGACTGGCCGCAACCAGTAGGTCTGAGACCACTGCAACGCTTCTTGGGGTTCGCCAACTATTACAGGCGTTTTATCAGAGACTATTCTAAGATCGCGGCTCCTCTAACGGCTCTCACGAATAAGGGGGCCGACACGGTTGTATGGCCACCAGTCGCCATTTCCGCTTTCAATCGGTTAAGGGAAAGGTTTACCACAGCCCCTGTGCTACGACACCCGGATCCTCTGCTACCTTTTGTCCTGGAGGTGGATGCATCTGAGACTGGGGTAGGGGCTATTCTCTCCCAACGAGCCTCTTATAGCGGGCCACTACACCCGTGTGGTTACTTTTCCAGAAGGTTTTCCCCCGCTGAGAAAAATTATGACATTGGTAACAAGGAACTTTTGGCTGTTATTTTGGCCTTGGAGGAGTGGCGACATCTTCTAGAGGGTGTACAAGTCCCAACCTTGATCCTGACGGATCATAAGAACTTACAATATATAGAGTCTGCGAAATGTCTGAATCCCCGACAAGCCAGGTGGTCGTTGTTCCTGTCCCGGTTTCCATTCGTGTTGACTTACCGTCCGGGGTCCAAGAATGTCAAAGCCGACGCTCTCTCAAGAATGCACACCTTTCCTGAGGAGGAGCACCACGAACCCGAGAGTATTCTGCCAGCAACTAAAGTCTTAGCTGCAACCCACCTTACCTGTCATACTCCTCTCGTGGAACGTATTGCCAAGATGCAGTCACAAGCTCCGGGGTCGCTACCTACTGGCAAGCTGTTTGTTCCGGTCCGTTTCAGGCCTCGAGTTCTCCGTTTATCCCATGGCTCCAGAACGGCAGGACACCCGGGGGTTACACGCACTAGGGATCTTGTTTCCAGAACCTTTTGGTGGCCAGGGTGGGCCAAGGACGTTGTGTCATTTGTTCGATCCTGTACTAAGTGCGCGGCTAACAAATCCTCCAGGAGACCGCCCGCCGGGATGCTCCACCCTCTGCCGCTTCCTTCAGCACCATGGACACACTTAGCCATGGATTTCATCGTGGACTTACCCAACTCCAGAGCACATACAGTCATACTCATGGTGGTGGATCGTTTTTCCAAGATGGCTCACATGATTCCATTGAAGAAACTACCTTCTGCTGCTATGTTGGCTGATGTCTTCATTCGCGAGATTGTCCGGCTCCACGGACTACCAACCGAGATCGTGTCCGACCGAGGCTCACAGTTCATAGCACGCTTCTGGCGTGAATTCACCAAAGCCTTGGGCATTACTCTGGCCTTCTCGTCCGCGTACCATCCCCAATCTAACGGGGCAGCTGAAAGGGCTAACCAGCATCTGGAACAGTATCTGCGGCTGTTAATCAATAATCACCAGGACAACTGGGTTGACCTTCTACCCTTTGCTGAGTTTGCCCGTAACAACTCCGTACAGGAGTCCACAGGAGTATCTGCATTCTTTTGTTTATACGGCCTGCATCCGCAGTCATTTCCCGGAACGTTTCCTGCTTCAACGGTTCCAGAATTACAGGAGAGATTGGCTACCATACGATCCACATGGTCATCAGTACTAGAGGCATTGCAACAGGCGGGCAGGCGACAGGAACATCAAGCCAACAAGAGACGCTCCAGTGCTCCTGCGTATTTGCCAGGGGAGAGGGTTTGGCTATCCACCCGGTATCTTAAACTCAGGGTGCCTTCCATGAAATTGGCTCCACGTTTTATTGGTCCTTTCCCTATCGTTCGGCGGATCAATCCAGTAGCCTACGAACTCCTTTTACCTCGAACTCTCCGGATTCCTCGAGTGTTTCATGTCTCTCTTCTGAAGCCCTTGGTGTGCAATCGCTTTACTACCGTGAGACCGCCGGTTGCGGGGACTTCTGGCTCAGATGCTCTTCGGCGATGTCCTCAAATGATTCTGGCCACTCGCAGACAGCAAGGGAGCGTGCAGTATCTGATCCACTGGAGAGGACTGGGCCCGGAGAGTCGTTCCTGGGTTCCCGCTTCTCGTCTCAATGCTCCTCGTCTGGTACGCGTCTTCCTCGCCAGGAGACGTGTTGGTCTTGCCAGGGGTCGCCCGGTGGTCGCCCCTTCGAGGGGGGGTACTGTCACGTACCTGGATGCCGGTTCCTCCAGGCCCTCGGATCCGCAGCCGCCGCGGAAGAGGGGGAGACCCCCCGCCTTACAGCAGCGGCCGCAACCGCCGCGGAAGAGAGGGAGACCTCCCGCCTCGGTTCAGCAGCTGCAGCCGCCGCGGAGAAGGGGAAGGCCCCCCGCCTCAGCACGGCAGCCTCAACCGCCACGGAGGAGAGGGAGACCCCCCGCCTCCGCGAGACAGCCGCAACCGCCGCGAGGACGGGGAAGACCCCGCAACTCCGCACGGCAGCCACCACCTCCCGGAGCCAGGTCCGGACCTGCTGCGTGCACACGTTCTGCACGCCACCTAGTGGCGCCAGCCGGTACTACCGGTCCTTTTTGGAACTTGCGTTCTCGCCAATCCCAAGATGGCCGCGGACCGGAAGTGACGTAACGGCACTTTGAAAATTTGGCGGGAGAATGCTAATTAGTGTCTGGACTTCCTCTGTCTATTTAAGAGCCTCAGAAACCTTCCAGCTTTGCCTTCTGATGGTTGTACCTATCCTGTATAGTGTCTGCTCAGTACGCGTTCCTGTTGATTTCCCGTTACCGACCCGGCTTGTTCCTGATACCGATTCCTGGCGTTTGACTCTGGCTTTCCTCACGTTTATCCTGACTTCTGGCTTCCTGACCTCGGCTTGCTCATTGGCTATCCTATACTGGACTCTGGTTTTCTGTCTATTGGACTTGCACACGCTGCTCTACCTGATTACAGGTTCTACCATACGCTGTGCGTGACATGAATATACTTTTATACAATATACAATGGATGAATAATTATGTACCTATAAAAGGTTAACTTCCTTTTGTATAGTGGGGATCTTCTTTCCTTGACTCACAGCAAGTTGTTCAATTAACACAGCAGTACGCCTACAATGTGGACCTTCTTGAATACTGTCTCCTGCATAGCAGTAATTAAAGCACACCAGAATAGGAAAAAATGCACGGTTTCACTTAAGTAATAGAACACAATTCAATTTATTTATGGTGTTAGGTTTTTAAATCCACAATGAACTCGGCGTGAATGCAATGCAGGTGTTTGCATATATTCCCGAAAGCTGTAACAGGTACAATGAGCATACAGATTTCTTTATTAGCGAGTCTACTAAAACTCTATGCTGAATGCAGAGGCGTATCTACTGAAAATAGCGCCTATGGCAAGCACTGAAATTGCGCCCCTGTCCAAATATTTAAAACCCATTTATTAGACCCTGCTGCCGATAGCAGGTATAGATCAACACATTAACACACAAACCCAGCTTTGCATGTATAGATGAATTGAAATTTACTTGTGATCTCAGCACTGAAGGTATATATCAAATAAACAGAATCAGACATTCAAATCCTGTATTTGCAGGTATACAATAATAATATATGAAATGTAGAGTTGCAGGTATAGATCAAATAAATACATGGAAACAGCATTGCAGGTATTAATCAACTGAATATGACATAATAATATATGGAAACATAGCATAGCATATATGGATCTTCAGAATAACACAAAAACCCAGCTTTGCCGGTATAGATCAATTGGAATTCACATAAAAACACGGCATTAAAGGTATATTTTAAACCCCCTAAATTACAGGCATAGATCACAGGTTGAACACCCCAAAGCCAGCCCTGGCGTCCACATTGCCCACATAGAACCTGACCAGCACCCAGATTTACACACATAAGATTTGCCATCTTTGTCCCCAAACAGTCCAGCCTGTGCCATCTTTGTCCCATATACACCCTGCCTGTGCCATCTTGGTCCCCAAGGCTCAAACATCCTGCTAGTGGCATCTTTACCCTTCCACAATTATACATCTATGATGCACACAAACTCGCTAATTCACACTTCATTCAGACAATTCATCCACATATTAAGTCATGCTCTCCTTCATTCAGACAATTCATCCACACATTAACTCATGCTCTCCCTCATTCAAACAATACATGCTCTCCCTCATTCAGACAATACATCCACATATTAGCTCATGCTCTCCCTCATTCAGACAATTCATGCTCTCCCTCATTCAGAAAATACATCCACAAATTAACTCATGCTCTCTCTCAGACAATTCATCCACATATTAACTCATGCTCTCCCTCATTCACTCAATGCATCCACACATTAATTCACACTCTTTACTTATTTTAATATTCTTACTACCTACCCTCTCCCTCCCTTATCACTTTCTACCCCCTCTCCTTCCCTTATCACTTTCTAACCCCTCTCCCTGCCCTTACTCACTATCTACCCTCTCCCCTTTTGTAGTTCTCTCACCTTTAGGTCTGCTCTGCTACGGTGCCCGCTGCTTTACTGCTGAGTGCTGCAATATGACGTCATATTTCGGCACTCAGCATGAAATTCCAGCACCAAGACGGAGGTAGAAGCCTCGTGGAGGAGAATGAGGGGCGCCGAGCGAGCGGTTGCTAGGCATAAAAAAAAAAAAGACATTGTTTAAAAAAATGCTCACTGTGTGCCCGCTGCTTCACTGCTGAGCGTCGAAATATGAAGTCATGTTCCGGCGCTCAGCATGAAATGCCAGCACCGGGACGGAGGTAGAAGCCTCGTGGAGGAGAATGAGGGGCGCCGAGCGGTTGCTAGGCGCCCCTCTCTCCTCCGCATCAAAAAAAAGGCAGCATTTAAAAGCTGCTCACTGGCGCCCCTTTCAAATGGTGCCTATGGCACGAGCCATAGGTGCCATACCCTAGATACGCCTCTGGCTGAATGGTAAATGTTAGTACTGTGAAGTTCTTCAAAGTAATAGAAACTACTACAAATATATTCGAGCATTGATCAACCATTCTGTTTCCCTGGCTGTTTCTTAGTATGTACGTAACTGAAGCGGGTCATTTTTTGTCAACATTTTTTGTTTTTTAGTAGGTAGAGTATGGTTAAGAGTGGGCAAAACTGCCGTTAAATCTCTCTCACTTATCTTCTATGTCACCGAGAAAAATGTGTCACCCAGAAACAGTTTCCTAACTGAGGAGTTTCTGTCATTTCAACTACATGAAAATATATTTTTTTAAAATGTTCAGCCCCATAAAAGGGCACAGCTAGAATAGTAAATTCATAATTATGATTGATTTATAAAGCTGTCACATTCTGCAAAGTTCTACAGTGGGATTTCAATTAATGAGAGGACCCTTAATTATGCAATTAGCACGACAAGCTAATTCTTTTTTTCTTTCAAGAATGCTGCCTCTCGCACAATGACGTCAGAGAGGTGAAATGTTTAACTCTATACTAACTCCCTGTTATGCACCTAGCGAATAAGTCTGTCATTTTTGTTATATATTAATTATTTATTTAATCTCTATTTTTCCTCTTTCTCTCTACCATGCTTGTAGTTTATCTTCTTCTTACTTACTTGTCTCCTTCTCTTTTTCCTCTCTCTTCCTTCCTCTTGCACTCTTTCTGTATCTCTCTCTACCCTCATTCTTTTGCTCTTCCCCCCCCTTTCTTTTTCACTCCTTATTTTCTTCTCTCTTTCTTCTCTCTTCTTTCTTTACCTAAGGGTGGTAGACAAAACACAAAAAACTGATATGTCATTTTATGCTACATTACATAATTGTTTGGAAAGGTGGTGTCCAAATAATTGCAAAGGATTCATCTACAGGTCTGGGCCCAATGAAATAAATCAATCTGCATTTCAATTAAATCTATAGCATTTTTAAGAAGGGTCATACAAAAATGTAGTTACTTTATATTAAACTGTTAAAACATGATGTTAAGGAAATTCATACCCATAACTATATATTTTATTAGAACCCTGCACAATATTTTACAACAATAATCAAAGTAAGAAAAAGGTATGTATATTTCCATTCTGCTAAAAAAGTATCTAATATATACAATAATTACCATTAAAAACAAGAAAAAAAAGTCTGTTTTTGTAGTACAGAAGCTGTGCCTTGCTGTTTTGCATGTAGGCGTTAAGTGAAAAACTACAGTCTTGGTTATTACCTGAATATCTATAAGTCCTAATTAACCATATTATAATATTACTAATAATAGTTTAACTGCAATACTTGTATCAGTCTGCAGTACAAGGTCATCTTTTGCATAAAGAAAATTCTTCAAATGAGTCCTGCATTAAATTAAAACATTAAGCAAATACCGTATTTGCTCGATTATAAGACAAGGTTTTTTTCAGAGCAAATGCTCTGAAAAATACCCCTCGTCTTGTAATCGGGTTCGTCTTCTAATCAGATCTCAAATAGAGGTCTGATTGGGAGACTAAGATCCAGATCCCCCGCACCGCTGCAGGGGACCTGGATCCTCCTGTCTCCCCCCCCATTTAACCCCACACACTTACCGGTGCTTCCTGCCGGGGCAGCGGGTTGGCGTCTACGCAATGCGCGTAGACAACGTCCGCTGCAGCCGGAAGGAGGTGTGGCTAGCAGCGGGGGTTGTCTGCGTCCGTCGCGTAGACATTCCCCGACTGTCAGAGATCAGAGTTCCCCGCACCGGTGCTGCACTCTGATCTCTGACAGCCGGGGAATGTATGCGGGACGGACCATAACACCCCCGCTGCCAACTCCAGCCTCCTTCCGCTGCCACTCCTGCCCATAATATGCCTTTTAAAACCCCCTAAAATGCCAAAATGAGTGGAATATAGGGGTATAAGGCATTTCTGGAGGCAGAGTGCTCTATACAATGCCTTTTAACTCCCTTAATGCCACTCTGCCTCCTGAATGCCTTATACCTCCCTATATGCCACTCTGCTCCATAATATGCCTTTTAACCCCCTAAATGCCAGAATGGGATATAGGGGTATAAGGCATTTCTGGAGGCAGAGTGGCACATAGGGGGTCAAAAAGCATACCATGGGGCACAGTGGCATATAGAGGGTTAAAAGGCATATCATGGGCCACAGTGCCATATTGGAGTGGCAAGCCTGGGGGCAGATGTGCGTAACTGGGGGACAGGTTGGAAAATACGAGGAAATAAAAACAAAAAAAATATTTTTCTCAATCATAGCTTTTATTAAAAAAATAGTTTACATGAATTAACATTTACTGGTAAAACCTTTTTCCTTTGGGGTCGTCTTATATTCAGGCTTTTTCTTTTTTTCCTAAGTTAATATTCAGATTTTGGGGGGTCGTCTTATAATCAGGGTCGTCTTATAATCGAGCAAATACGGTATAAAGCAGAACATATGTTAACTTGACTAAGCAAACACATTCTTTTTATTAAAGCTAAGTTTATAGTCTGTAGATTCCAAAATTGCAATAAGTTTTAGCAATAGAACGTAGATAAGCATAACACTTTCCTTTTAATTCTTTAAGAAAGGGAAGGGGTAACTGTATTAATCTTTTTTACTTGGAGAGTTATAATAAAAAAAACATTTTTATATTTTTGTCTACATGTTAAATAGGAAGGCACTCTGAATGCAAATCTCTCAAATGTATAACGCGGCTAATGAGCAGATCAGAAGTAGGAATTTAATCAAAAAGGATTTGTGGTTACTAGACTCATTTATTAACGATATTAAATACTGCATTAAGGGTTAGGATTTTCATTAGTGTTTTTGATTAGAACACCATTCTAAATAAATAGTTGTATGCCTATTTCACTGTTTAATCTTTAACACGATTATAGTTTAATTCATCTGTTTGATTTCATATATTGTAATTCTCTTTATTTTTTATTGTTTTTGTACTACTATACATGATCCTGGTGCAAAGTTTAAAAAATGGCCTAATCAGCATTGCAACTAAAGTATTCTTTTTGCTGATATAGGTTGACTTTCATCTAAACAACCACTTATACAAACCTCCAGTGTATCTAGGAGGAGATAAAAAAGGCAGGAGATAAAAAAACTGTTTACCCCAAAGCTGGACTTGATATCATTAATGCAACATAGTCAAACATGGCTTAGTAATTTATATACAAGGTCTCCCACAGATCTTGATGGGATGCTAAAAAATGTGCTTCTTTTGAAGCAACAATGTTTTATGATAATTAAAGCAATTTACGGTATGTTATTTATGAGACATCTAAAATGTGAATCATATTAAATATGGATTATAGTTTTTTACTGCAAGAGTTTTCTTTTTGTTTTAATTGGATCTTTGGTAGAATTTAATTACTCTTCATAAAGCCTTCTTTATGTATATTTAATTATTCATGTGTTGTATGTTTGTGCAGTTATAAAATGGCTTTTTCAAATCCTTTCAGTACATATGAGACACCTTCATTAAGTTTGATCTTATTTGGTTTGTTGGATATTTTGCTTTAAATATGTATCTTCTGATATCATGGAGCTTACAATGCTATACCCTTTGAAATAATACAAAAAGGGTTTTGACAAAAATCAATTGAGCTCCCTGCTTTTGAATGAAGAGGTGTAGCCAGCCTTGCAGACACGGAGAGCACAGCTAGCTAAAAAATAAGTTGGCAGAATTAGATATGGAATGGGTGACCCTAGATCAAAATGGTGTTTCAGACATCTGGCAAACTAACCATAAGGTATTATATCAAAGAAAAGATTTGCAGATTTGACTACTAATGTTGTGTTTTGTTTTCAGGAGAGAAAAATTCAGGATGCCCTCCTATTGCCTCTTAGTTATGACTGACTGGCTATTGAGATGTGTTAGCATGTTGATGCCTTAAGCTAATATGCAATGATTCCAAATCTTACATTTTAGTTTACCCTTAAACACTTTTAATAATGTTTACGGATTAAAATAAGCGCAATATTTACTATATTTATATTAACCCCTTAATGACAAAGGCCTTACATTGTTTTCAATGGGTTTAGGGACCGCCCATTGTCCTTAAGGGGTTAACTACTGATAATAAAATCTCTTGTATCTCTCCTTGACCCCCAACCTCTAGTTTTAACTGTTTTTTCCATGATTACAAAATCCAAAATCCAAAGTTTCTATTTTACTCTCCTCCTCCTCATCTGTTCTCTGGATCCCATATCCACACACTTTGTGAGTCCTATGTCATCTTCCGCAGTCCTCCTACTAACGTATACATTTTATTCCTCATTATCCCTATCCACTTTCACCTATTCAGTAGTATCCCGCATTATCAAGAAGAGTGTCTCGATCAAGCATATCTGGTATAAGGTTGTGAAACACTGGAGTGGGATATTTGCGTGGTTTTTAGTAGCTTGGGCACCATTTTGAGAAGATTCCCTCTTTGATTGCTTCGGGTGAAAAAAATGTAAACTCTTTTCAGAATGTCTTTTATGTTGTCTGCTATTAGTCCCTGTAAAGCCAGATAAAGAAAGCCCCGGATGCCAAAATAAACAGAGGAGCTACATGACTTGGCCAAGCTTAAGTGAAGAACGTATTTGAAGAACCATGTGGTGTAGTGGAGACAGGGAATGAGAAACAGGAAGGGGGCCATTATATAACCAGGATGCCCTCCCCCTTTTTGTAACATTTTGTTAGATGTTAGCAGGAGTTTAACATTATTGGAGTGTTGCCAAGCTATGTGTGAGGATAATTTGGAGGACTTGATTACCCAACTAAGGGCGTCCACTAGGGAACATGGCCCCCTGAGTCTTGCAGCGTTTGGGCCAGTTAGCTTGGAGTGGGACTGCTGAATCTGTCCAGGTGGGGTCCCAGAGACTGTCTAGCAGGCCTCCTGTCCATTTGAGTCCTGGTTCTGAGTCTGCCTCAGACCCAGACCCATTAGGTGGTGTTTCAAGTACATTGGTTTGTGGTTGAAGGCTACTGACCTTGTGAGAGCTGTTGGGCAGCCCTTTCAGGCGGTGCATCATCGACTGCGCTCAAAAAGGGATATTGTTGGCAATACAATGACGGATTGTGCAAATGGGGATCATCTTGTAGACATAAGCACAAGTATTCGGGCTGCTTGGCATCTCACCCTCTCTCCCGTTGCTTTAAGAAAGATAGGAAAAGTAAAGGACAGGGCACTGCTGGAAAAAGGGAGGACTCCAGTGAGCATAAGTGTCATGAACCGGGGGAGCAGGTCTAGTAGGAGCCCAGGTGCAGGGAGGGGCTCTGTCTGTACCCCACGATGCATTATGGTCTGGGGTTGTTACAGACAGGCGCAGGAATAAACCACAGACAACAGATCTGGATTAAGAGTTGTATTGAATGCGATGGTACAACAATATATATGCAATGGCAGTTACTTGGCAGGAAGCCCTCTTGCGGGGCACACGGCAGATAAGCCCTCTTGCGGGGCACACGGCAGATAAGCCCTCTTGCGGGGCACACGGCAGATAAGCCCACTTTCGGGGCACACGGCAGA